>VDFB02281492.1:834248633-834262416 GCA_007258455.2 Sequoia sempervirens
GAGAATATACTGACAAATTCTCTTTGAAAGGTTGCAAGTGCATTACGTAAATCAAATGGGAGTATTGAATAGGCATAAGTCCCCCAATGATACGTAAAAGTTGTCTTTTCATGATCTTTAGGTGTAATCTGTATTTGATTATAACCACTAAATCCATCTAGGAAAAAAAATACTGCTTAGCTACAAGTGAATTCAATAATTGGTCTATAAAAGGAAGGGGAAAATGATCCTTTTTGGTGTAAAATTTTAGTTCGCTATAGTCAACAAAAACTCTCCATTTACCTCCCTTTTTAAGCACAATTACCAAAGGGGACACTCATTGGTTGTTTGAGACAGGCTAGATAAATCCTACATCCAATAACTTCTGTAGTTCCCCTTTTACAATCTCCCTCAATGCAGGGTTGATTCTCCTTTGTGGTTTCCTTACTGGTGTGAAATCATCTCTAATTTAGATCCTATGAGTATAGAGCTTGAGATTGAATCCTTTCATGTCATGGTAATCCCATGCAAATGCAATGCACGTTGATGCAACTTCAAGAGGTTTTTTAGGGACAATTATTTCTCATGACTAAGCTTGTTGTTAATATTTAGATGTTTCCCCTCTGAAACTTGTACTTGTGTGGTCAACTCAATCATGGTTGTTTCACTAATTCTTGTAATTTTTAATTCATGTGGCAACAATGTATGAAGCATTTCAGTTGTTGTAGGAAATTGATTGGGATCTGTAGAGTAGACAAGTTGTTGCTTTGCTTTGTTATTTGGGTTAGGTGTGGGTTGAGTTGGTAGCTGAGTAGGTCTTTGTGTTCTAGAGTTTAAGTTAGAAGGAGGAGTCATTATGGTAGGATGATGAGGCTATGGAGGTGGTTGCATGTAACTAGTTTCCTAGTTCTTCCATTGCTGTCCTCCCCTCCATTGAGATGTCTGCTACCAATTTCCTAGAGGTTGTTGTCAATTCCCTTTGAATTGTTGCCACTAATTTGGAGAGTGTTCCAATGCTGAGGTGGATAGCCTCCATAGTTGGATGGGTATGGGGGTTTCCATTGATTACCAGATGCATAAGAATTGAAATAAAGTCCACTAAAAGATAATGGATCTAGTGGTATACCTTGTCTTGGATCCCATGGATTTCTTTGTGCAATGTAGAAAAATTGATCATCATCAACCTGAAATAGCCTGAATTTTGGTGTAATTATGTTGGGTACCATTTTACATCTGTAGTCCTTCTTTTTCCTACAATCAGGACAATATTTTGCCAACATTGCCTCTTCCTCCTCTTGTTTCTACTTTGCTTGAAGAGTGTCTAGCTGAGTGGCCATATTGTTTACGATATCCTGCTTGAAATTTGCTAGTAAATGAGTGATTTCCATCCTTGAAATTCCATTAGTGGAGGATTTACCCATAGAGGACTGGTAACCTCTTCCTTTCTTTAGAGCTACCCTAGAATAATTATGACATATCTTCTTCATATCATCCCAAAGAACTTGGTTGATATCTCCTCCTCCTATTAGGTCCATAGCATAAATGCAATTTTCATTGATCCCTTTGAGGAAGAGAAAATTTTGAGACTCTTTGTTGAGTGCATGATGTGGAGATTTCTACAGGAAAAATAGGAACCTTGAAATATAGTCCTCCAAACTTTCACCTTCCTTTTGCTGCATCCTGAAGATATCATCTCCTCTCATATCACTACCCCTACAGTATTATTTATACTTCTCAAGAAGCATTGTTTTGATACCATCCCAAGTCTCTATAGTCTTCCTACCTAAACTCATAAACCATCTTAATGCAACTTCTTTCAAGGTGGTAGGAAACAATTTAAGCCTATGAGCATCAATAGTATAGTCATAGCTTCTATAAAGGATATCAAACTCAAACAAGAAAGTGTCAAGGTTTTCTATTACAAGCCCATAGAACTTAGGAATAACTAAAGAAAGGATGTTGTTGAGGTTATCAACTTCATTCTAGTGAGTGATATGAAATGGAAAATATGGTTGGTTAGGTCTATTTGGATTTTCACCAGCCATATTTTCTTGATCGAGTGCAAAATAAAATGGATTCTCAATTAGGTTTCGGGTAGCTTGATCTTTAGAGGAAGTTTGAGAACTGGTCAAATTGGGAAATGCATCAAAAAAAAGGATTTTCCTCCTCTTCTTCTTCATCTCTTGGTAGATTTTTAAACTCAACTAGCTAGTTATAAGGATTAGGGTCACTAGGAATGAATCTCCCATGAACGTTTCTTCTCCTACCTCTATGCATGCAATATTAACACAATATTAGCCAACTCAAACAAAGAATTGGTGAAAAAATAGTAGATCATTACTTTTCTCAAATGAAGGGTATGCTAACTATAAATTTCAAAGGTACTATGACAAGAAAGAAACTAGAAATGACTATAAATAACTTCCTATTTTGACACCATCCCCAACAATGGTGCCAAAAATGTTGTCGTCCTCTAATGTTTCAATAACTAATCCCTTAGAGCTATAACTTAGAGATTAGATATCTACACTAAGTAGGCATCTTTCTCATCATGAAGGTCCATTTTATTGTCAACCTAGGGATGTGAACTTGAAATGGGTCAACACTGCTCTATGCATTAGGAATCAAATGTAGTCATCCTTATCCCGGTATGTGCATGATCATCATGGAAAACATGCCCTTAAGTGGCAAAAAATTCAGAAAAAAATCAGAGTTAGGCAACTTGATGTAAAAATTTGAATAAGCTATTTATATTATTTCAAAAATATGTAAAAAAGAATCTGTAGAAAATTGAATGTAGTTTCTAAACTACTAGGTTTATTTAAAAATATATATCTATTTGGTGAAAATTTGAAATTTCAATGCATAGTACTTAAATTTCAGGGAAAAAATAAGTGTCCGCCTATGCACCCTAACCACAATAATTTAATGAGAATATTTTTTTATAATATTTTATAAATAATTAGGCGACTCATGGATGTGATAATATTTTTTGTAATTTTTTTCCAAGTAAATAATTAATTATGAATTTTTATTACAACTTTTAAAATATAAAAACTCATATGTCGACCACCTTAACTTACGTCAAAAATTCATGAAATTCCATTTTTCTTTTTTAATCCTATAGTATGCAAAGCATAGAATGTGATGCATGTTTTGATTCCAAAAATGTGATACCGTTTGAAAGCTATAGATGTTTTTCAATCAGCCTATCAATTAGGACTTTAGTCGAATTCAAATAGAAAATGAATAATAATTATTTACTAAATTCAAAGTAAATCATAATTTATATTGGTGGAAAGCTTGGAATCTCCTTTAAAAACCCTTTTCTTTCATCAATTTTGGGTAAAAAAAAGTCATCAGCCACATACCCTACAAATACCATCATATTGCCACTTTTTGGCCCAGCTATGATCCACACATACCCTCCTATAACTAGGAAAGGAATAGTACTGAAAATAAAATGCTTAAGATAAATTAACATAAGTACTAAGCATGAATGAAAAACTGAACTGAGCATCAATAACTAAACTAAAATGGATGGCAGAAATAGAAATCTCAGCAAACATACAAGAAGTTACTCTATCTACCTTGGCTATAGGAATAGACACAAAATAGAGTTCCAATGGCTATAGGAACAAACAACTACTGAGACTACAACTAATTACTGAATAGTAAAATAACTATTAAACTAGATGGATGAAATTCTCACCAAGTGGTCCCCCTTGAATGAGTCTTCCCTAAGCTAACTTAGATACAACAAATCAAAATATCATCTTATTCATTGAAAACATGATTACATCATATTAGCAATATGATTGTATTACTTGAAATTGAAAATACAAGTACAATCTCAGAACATCCAACCTTGTGAAAAGGGGCATCTGACTATTATTTATAGAGGAAAATCTTCTAATTAACCCTAACTAACTAGGAAGTCGAATTGAAAAAAATAGGACAACACTTATTGAAAGCAAGAAAAAGAGGGAGGAACTTATGCATGTGCCAGATTTAGTCAAACCAGACTTGCCTCTATGAGGATCCAACACAACAACACTTTCTAGATTTTCTTAACTAATAGACATGATCATTTAAAGGTAAGTTACAACTTCCACATGATCTAGGAGTTTCCCTCCATCGAAAGTTTCCCTCCATTGACCTCTTTAATGACCATATTTTTGACTTCTTTAGCAACCCACCAGTTGCCATAAGCTTCTTCCACCTCACAACTTCATTTATATCTGCATCTTAATGTGAATCTGTATAATAACATTAGCATGCACAAAATAATTGTATATCCATAATCACCTTAGAATAACATTCATTCAATCACATGTAAAATTATTATAGATATATCACATAATGGGCTAATATTATCAAAAGTCACAAGGATAAGTTCATGCCCAAGGTTTATAAATTTAAGGAAATAACATAGAAAGTGTCAATAACCACCATAGTAATAACAACAAACATATGATAAACCCTATAAAAAATGAGTCTTTATTTGGAATCATCAATGTACACAATACTTTGATCTATATATATGAGCACTTGATGGTGTATTATTTGTGTTGAATGTTAAATGTCAATGTGATTAATTAAATAACCTTTGTAATATTATTTAATGAATTTCTTCATGATTTAACATGATTTATGTGATCTAACAAAAAACTATTACAGTTTGTCTTAGATGCAACATTGCGATGAAGTATGTTATACTAAATTAAATGCACTTATGATTTAGTTAGAGAACATTAAATGTGTATAAGGATCTAATCTAACACAAAATACCATATGAGTTTGAATAATACAAAACCTAAAGTAATCACTTAAAATTGAATTAAATAATCACTTTAGTTTTCAAGACACACACATAACTATTTTTTAGGAATGAAGCAATACGAAATCATATGGAATATAATCTAGTAGCTTGAACAACACTTCTTTATCATTCATATTATTGAAATAGATTAGGCATAATATCAGTGTAGATGTGCAACATTGATAGGGTCTTTAAGAGGTATGTCATCCATTTTAATTATTGTGTATGCACCAAACTCATCTTTCATTAATTATGTAAGGCCCTAACCAATTAGGGATGAATTTTCCTCTTTCAATCAAGTCGGTCTTAATGTTTCGTTGATTTTCATACAAGACTAAGTCACCTTTACAAAATACACAAGGGATGAAATGATCACTATAATTATGGTGTAATTGTTTAGCATAAGCTCAGAGATGCTCAAGAGAATTAATGCACTATTCATCAAGCATTTCAAGCTAATGTAATCTTTGTTATTTTTAAGTGTCGTCATCAATAAGTCCCTAAAGAGAAATACTTAACGTGGCGATTTCTAGCTCTAAGGGCATAATTTCCTTAGTTCCAAAGATGATGTTATAGGGAGTTGTTCCAATGGATTTTCTGATGCTAGTACGGTATATGCCCATAATGCATACATTAATTACATGTGCCAATCCTTGTTATGTTTATTTACTATTTTTCTTAGGATTTGTTCAAGAGTCTTATTAGTTTCTTTGGCTTGTCCATTATATTGTGGGTAGTAAGGAGTTGAAAAGGGATGTTGGCTATTGAATGTGTCGAGTAATTTCTTCACATAATTGTTCTTCAATGGTGTCCCATTGTCTGAAATTAACATGGAAGGAAGTCCAAAGCAAGTAATAATGTGTTGCAATATGAAATGACATATTACATCAGTAGTTGTGGATCAAAGAGGAATAGTTTCTACCCATTTTATGAAAGAATTTGTAGTTGTGATTATAAACACATGTCCAATGAATGAAGGTGGTGAAAATTTTCCAATTAGATCCAATCCCCAAACTAAGAATGGCCAATAGGAATTTGGGCACAAAGCTTAGAAGTAGGAACATGAGTCAAATTGCTATGTTTCTAACATTTGTGATATTTATTAATGTACACAAAGAAATATTTCTCCATATGTCTCTAGTAATATCCCATGCAAATAAGTTTTTGCATTAAGGATCTTCCTCCAAAATGACCTCCACAGGCACTTGCATGAGCCTCTTCAAGTGCTATGGGGATTTTGGATTCATTAAGACATCTAACCAAAAGGTCATTAAAGGATATTTTATATAATATGTCAGCGAGGATGATGTACTTGGTTGCTATTTTTCACAAGCGACATCGGTTGTTCTTTGTTGTTGGCTCGAGAATGGTACCATCTTTCAAATAATTGAATATGTTATCATACAATTCACTCAATTCTTGCTTGGTTGTTGCTAATACTTCTTAGATTTTATCATTGATCGATAGTTTCATGATTGGGTGAATAGTAAACATGAATTATTTTGAAGGATCTTGGGGTGATATAAGAGAAGTTGCACTTTCCATTGCATCTATGTGTCGATTATCTTTTCATGGGATGTTGTCAATGGTAAATGATTCAAAATTTTCTAAAATGTTCACTATGAGGTCCTTGTATTTTTATAGTTTGTCATTCTTTGCTTGATATGTCCATTTATTTGTTTGATTACTAATTTAGACTCACCAAAGATCTTTATGTCTTTTGCACCTAAGATTAAAGCAACATGTAACCAAGTGAGTAATTCTTCATACTTAGCAGTGTTGTTTGTACATAGGAAGTTTAGTCTATATGATAAGAAAAGAGGTTTTCCTATGGTTGGGATTAGTATATCCATAATGTAGGAGCTTGTTCTACACTTAGATCCATCAAAGTATAATTCCCATGTATTAGCAATGATTCTCAACACATTATCATCAGGGAAAGATTCATTGCTAGGTAATGCCAAAGGGGAAGGAGCATCAGCCAATTAGTTGGTCAAGGCTTGACCCTTAACTTCTTTTTTTGAATTTTTTTTTAGGTAAAACTTAGTCAACAACATCACCCACTTAACTAGACATCCTATAAATCTGTTTTATTGAAAAGATATTTGAGTGGGTCATATTTTGTCATCACACGTATTTTTGTATTCAATAAGTAATGCTCATATTTACTATTATCAAATACAAGAGACAAACATTTTTTTTCTATTATTGTATATCATTTCTCATAATTTATCAAGGTTCAACTAATGTAGTAAACTAGATGTTCTTTACCGTTTTCATCTTGTTGAGCCAAAAATGTTGCAAGGGCATGGGCTGATGTAGCTATATAAAGTATGAATGGTTTGTTTTGCATATTGGGTTGTAAAATAGGTTGAGTTGCAAGATATTACTTTAAATAATCAAAATATTGTTTAAAATATTCATTCAGGAAAATTGTGCATCCTTTTTGAGGAGATGTGTAAATGGTGATGTTTGATCAACCAAAGATGCAAAAAAAATGACAGATGGCTTGAATTCTTCCTTATAATGTGCACAAATGAGATTTTTTTAGGAGGTGGCATGTTGACAATAGCAAATGTAATATTTTTTGTATCCACCTCGATGCCTTTGTGAGATATGATAAAACCTATAATTTTTCCACTATCTACACCAAAGATACATTTTTTGGGATTCAATCTCATGTTGTATTCTCACATCCCCTCAAAGATTTTATGAAGGACATTCTCATTGTCTTGTCTTGCTAACAATTTGGCTAGAATTTTATCAACATAATCTTCCAAAATCTTATGTATGTAATCATGGAATATCAGTGTCATACCTCATTGATATGTTTCACCCACATTCTTCAATCCAAAAGGAATCATAACCCAAGAAAATATCCCCAAATAGTTGTAAATGTTTTTTAATATTGATCTTGAGGGTTGATGAAAATTTTATTATATCTAGAAAATAGATCCATGAATGAAAACAAAGCATGTCCCACAGTCGAGTCTACTATCATATCAATATTATGAAGGGGAAAGTCATCCTTTAAAGATGCTTTATACAAATCACAAAAATCTGTACACATCCTAATGCAATTGTTAGGTTTGGTGACTATGATAATATTTCAGATCCATGAAGAATAATCTATAGGTCTTATGAAACTAGTGTCAAGGAGTTTTTCAATTTCATCCTTAACCAACAAGGCTATTTTATGGTTCATTTTTTGAATCTTTTTTCTAATGGGCTTAGCATTTTCAAAAAGGACTATTTTGTGTGTTACATTCTTAGGATCAATTCTCAGTATGTCCAAGTAAGTCCAAGAAAAAATTTCAAGAAAGTCATGAAGCAAGGTTGTAATATCCTATTGTTCTTCATCATCAATGAATTGTCATATTTTAATGAGTTTCTCTTTATCATTGATTTCCATTGCTATATCCATTGTTTCTCCTAAAGGAACTGTGTTTGATCTTGGAAATTCAAGATTGTATTTTTCATTGTTCATGTTTGTCTCACCACTCTCTTTTCCTCCATCTTTTTTTTTGGTACTTATCATAGCACATGTAACATTTTTATTATGAGGAAAAGTAGATGATTTATCATAAAATCCTAGCCTTTGTTTCAAGGCTTCATCATCTTCAAAGTATTCCCATGATGGTGGTAAATCCATATCAAACAATTCAATATGCTTCATAGTGAGTTTTATTTTTGGTTTGCACATGATAGTGTTGATGTTTAACAATGGTCTCTTTGATGCTTGTGTAATCTGAAGGATAATATCCCAAACCTGTTTTTGTCTCCTGTGTGTTAGGTTCTATAGGAACCTAAATTCCTTATTCTTTCTTTCCACATCCTCTACCATTGTAACCCAATTGTTTCACAACCTCATAACCTCTCTCATAATTTTTTTCCATTTCTTTTTGGTTTGGTAGTTTTTGATAATCAATCTCATCAAATTTACGTGTATCCTCTTCAGGATTGGGTAAGTTGGATGTTTGTGAATGTTCTTCCAAGTATTGAGTTTAAATGACCATTGGTTGCTTTTTTTTTTCATCTTTGAGTCTTGTGATTATGTATTCTCCCATAAATGAAGGTGTGAACTCCAAGGAACCCCAATCGCCATGCAATAATATTTGACACTATTTTCATTTCTTATTCATTTTATTTTAAAGGTTCTATGTGAACCATATATTTTTGGCTCTCTAGGACTTCCCTAACTCTTCTATGGTTTTACACCTAAAAGGAGAGAGGTAGGGCCAAAAATGAAAACTAGTTCATTCAAATTATGTTATGTGTAATGTTGTCTAAACTAAATCAACTGAGTAAATATTAAGGTATTAAATCAACTATGGTGTATGGTAAATATCTCATTGCCATGTGGAAACTTCAAACACTTGTGAAAAACTAAGGGGACCGCCTTCATTGAGCAAAGCCAAGGGTGGCCTAGCCACAAATGAAATTGGTCAGATTGTCAATGGAAGATATGGCAGTGGAGGATATATGTTTTCTACCAACAAATCATGATGTAAATGTGCAAAATCATCATGAATATTAATGACCTTTTCATGTAGGAGAGAATTGTTTTGGGTGTCAACATTCATTAGATGGAAGTGTGGAGGAATAGAAGTGGTATTTTATGTGCCTAATTCACCATTTTCCATACTAGGAGTAGGAGCTCGTGAGATCCCAAGGTCCACAACAAAAGTGCTATCGCAGGAAGCCATGAGTCTAGAAGTTCTTCTCACTAAAGTATTATCAACGGGGAACCAAAAACTCATACAAGTACCACAAAGGAGAGGTGAATGAAAATGCAAGCTAATCTAAGAGCTCTAAAATTCTAATAATAGAGATTCTACTAACTATAACAGAGATCTAACTAAAAAAAATAGAAATGTAGACAGATGCCAGAAAAATACAAGAAATATTATGTAAAAAGTGCAGAGGGACTAATTCGCCCCAGGTGGTGAATGAGTCCCAGTATGATATTTTTTTGTTTTTCAAACATTTTAAGATGATTTTAATGCTCTAAAGAATGCATTCAAAGATGAAAAATGTAGATTTTCAATTTTTTCAATGAGATGCAATGTAAAATTGAAATCTAAATTAAAGATTTTACTAATGCAATATGAAAAGTCCTAGTATGCAAAAATAAAACAATGTCCTAATTGAATGTTAATGCAAATGTAAACTGAGATACAATATGCAAAGGAAATCAGAAATGCAAGATGTTCAAAACTCAGTTTCACGAAAAATTAACCATATATTTTTGGCTCTCTAGGACTTTGCTAACTCTTCTAGGGTTTCTCACCTAAAAGGAGAGAGGTAGGGCCATAAATGCAAACTAGTTCATTCAAATTATGTTATGTGTAATGTTGTCTAATATAAATGAAGTAAAATAAATACAATTGAATGATCTAAATAATTAAATATGAATGGAAAAGTGAAATTAAAGCTATGTTTGAAAACATAATGTGATATGTAAATAATGAAGTAAATGAAGAAAATATGCAGGACAGAAAGAAATGAGTTAAATCAAAGTGCACCTGGGTGAAGAATGATGAATCTGGAATGTTGTGGATGCTGGTTGAAATCACTAATTTTTCATAGTGGGACTCATTCACCCAGGGTGGTGAATTAGCCCTCCTCCTGGTGAAAAAGTGTTAGAAACAAGTTTCTATTTGTCGGGATCCAAATTCTAACAAAATTCAGATTTTTAGTCCTAAGGTGGGACTCATTCACCTCTAGTGGCTAATCAGTCCTCTCCCAAATTTCTAAAAAATCAAGAGACAACTCTACAACATTAGATTTGGAAATCATTGACTGTTAGGTTACCAAAGTCAATTTTATAGTAAATGAACAAGAAACCTTCTCCAAGCTTGAAATAGATTTGTAAACCAATCTTCAACACCAAAAATCTTGTTAAATTTGCATACCTAGGTTTGCAAATGCACATGCAATAGGGGAAAAATGGTTGAGGGTTAGTGAATAGGGGTTTGCCTTGGTCAAACCCCACTTTTGCTAATCAAACCCTTAATGAAACAATGAAAGAATTTACGAGAATGATAAACTAATAACATACAATAGCTATCAACTTGCCAAACCCTTAATAATCCAAATTTGAAGTAATGTTAATGGATGCTCCAAAGTGCTTGAATATTGCTTGAATTGATGTTGTAGAATTCTTGAATGCTTGAATATGATGTATGAATGTTGGAGAATTGTTGGAGGATGCAAAATGAGGTGAAAATAACATATCATAGGCCGACATCAAGTGTTTTTGAATAAAAAAACAAAAGGAAATTTTAAAAAGTTTGAATTTGAAGCCAAGGGGGACTTCTTCGCCACCCATGGCAAATGGGTCCCACATATGAACTAAAAACATGTGTCAAGAAATATGTTGTATTTAATGTTGTTTAACAAGATAATATTCAAAAATACACTTAATTAAGACATGTGAGGGCATCAAGGGGTCAAATAAAGCATGGGAAAGGGATAAATAGTGCCAATGTGCCTAGATAAGCGTGAAATCTTGTTACAAGACATTACAACACTTCAAAATAGGAATTAATAATGAATGGAAAGGTGATTTTTAGGTGAATTGTAATGAATAAACTCTTTAAGAATGTATAAAGGTCTTACAACACTTCGCAATGCCTTCACAATATGTCTCTATTTGAATTTTAGTACCTAAATATACATGTTCAAGCCATGTGACAACATAAAATCAGAGCAAAATAGTTCCAACACCATGAAACAAGACTTAAAGGCCATGAAAATGACAATGGGCCATTTTTCTATGCCACATTTAGCCCCCACTTTAGTGAGAGGATGAACTTGCTTCAAACTAACACTAAAGTAGCCATGAACATTGAGAGGAGGGTTCAAATGCACTTATGTTAGCAAGATAGAATGACAATGATCAAGAGAGATGATGAAGCCCCCAAGATGAAGATCACATGGAAAACTAAGCATAAGAACAAAGGAACACACAAGTGTTGAAATGAAAGAATCAAATGAAGCTTCGATCATTAGTCCACCTAGTTGTGGATTAGATCTAGGCTAATTGTTTGAAAAAGAGAATGTGTACTCACTCTGGGGTGGCAACAGTTTGTTGGGTGAGAAGGCCCAAATGTACTCACTCTGGGGCCACTAAACTTCTAGCTGTCTGCAGGGTGAGAAATACCAATAAGGTAAGATACATACGCTAGTTGGTATGCACTCACAAACACAAAAGTGGCTATGGGATATATTCATGCCACTAGTTGGCCTTCCTACTCAACCTTATTAAAGTTATTCCTACTGATTAATTTAACAAGGTGCCACAAAGAGAAAGATGTCATGAAAAAAATAAAGGTACCACAAGCATACAAGTTCAATTATGCAAGGTGGAAAAAATCCAAACATGTAAAAATCCAAAAAATGTAAAAGGTTGTTCAAAGGAGTCTTGTTCAATTCATGCAAGGTCAATAACTTAGGGAACATTGTGTCTAATGTATCCAAGAGAGGACCAATCAAATAATAGTATATTTGCAACTTAGGGGATGCAATGCATTGCATCAAGGCACCAAGAGGAATGTAATATGGTAAGAAAAATCATAATTATGAAGGAAATCACACTGAATGTCATCCACAAAGTGACAAACGCATCACATAAATGACAAGACTGTAAAAGCAATTGAGAATGAAAAATGAAATAATGGTAATGTATGCACCCCACTTTAAAGGAATTGCTACACACTGTTCTTGAGAAATTACTTTAAACTTGAGAAAAAAAGAAAATGCAAAAGGAAAACAAGACATGAGAGCCAACTTGGAAAGTCCTATGCCAAGTCATATGTTTTTAATTTAGGCTGCATTGTGTTAAGGAAAAGGAAAAACAAAGAGAAGGGAGTTTCCCCACAGAATAGAAAGAACACCAAACACATAAGGGATCTATGAATTTGGGATCCATATGTTCATTGCTACAATGTTTTTATGAAAGAGCTCAAAACTGTCATCATTCCCCAAAGCACATAGGACTGGTATAATGACACAAAGAGGGAAAAAAAAAAAGGAAAAATAAAGTCCATTTTAGGTCAACATGGAAGATACATTATGGTCTCGATTCCTTGCATCATCCCCAAAAGGAAACACAAGAGACAAGAAAGAAAATGAAAAGGTGAAAGAAAATTAAAAATATTTTGGGTCAACATGAAAGAGACATTTCGATCTAAATTCCTTGCATCATCCCCAAAAAGAGAACACAAGAAAATACAAAGTAAAAAGAAAAAAATACCAATTAGGTCAACATAGAAGAGACTTAGGGCGTATCTACACTTTGCATCATCCCAAAAAGGAGAAAAAAAATGAAAGCAAAAAAGACAAGGATGTTTTAGGTCAACACGGAAGAGATATAGGTCATCTTTATGCTTTGCGTCATCCCCAAAAGGAAAACAAAAAAAAGAAAAAAAGACAATGTACAACATATGGAAGAATATAGATACAAATAGAAGAAGTGTATGAAGAGAGGGAACATCAAACATATATTACCAAACAACATGATACACACGTGAAAAGGAAAAATAAATAAAAAGAAAAAATCGAAAAGGCTAGTTAGGAAAATTCAAGTCAACCATATAACAATTCATTCACCTGCCAATCATGTTTAGTGTAATGCAAGGATGGTTGACTGTCCAAAGAAATAATTGCAAGTGTCAAAGTAGCAGTCATACTAGTTCCTTCATTTGGTAGAGGGGTTGTATCTTTTAAACTCATTGTAGATGAAAGTAAAGAGTTTAAATCATTATGCACTTCTTAATCTATTTTTTCTATCGTCACATCATCATCATCATTATCAAGATTAATGAAAATGGGAGGATGAAGGGTGATTTCTAAGGATGGATTTATTAAAAGTTGAGGTTGTTGAATTGGTTTATTTTGTTAGGATTGTTGTATTGGATTGTCGTGTGGCAGGTCAAGAGAAGGAGTGTGGTCATCTATTACTTCTGTCAAAGGTAAAGG
>VDFB02281492.1:834262516-834542996 GCA_007258455.2 Sequoia sempervirens
TTGGTGATCTAGTTTTCCCTCTTCTCGGTTATCTCACCCTCTATGATATACTCCCGCACACTCGGATGTGCAATGAGAATAGTCATTTTATTGGCCGACACCAAGTGTTTCAACTTTTTTAGGCTCTTAACAATGACAAAATACTACTTTTCAACAAAAATATACCTAGCCTCATAGTTCTTAAGATTCCTTGAGTGAAATGTGATAGGATGCTCTCTATTATTTCCCTCGTCCTTCTAAGTGAGTACCGAAGCTATGCTATGTTGGCCACTGTATACATAGAGTAGAAAATCTTTGGAAAAGTCTGGGTTAGCAAACATCCAAACGACAAAGATAGCTATCTTTATTTGCTCAAAATTTTCTTTTCCTTTAGGGGTCCATTTGAACACTAGGTTATTTTTAAGCATCAACGTGATAGATCTCGTGATGCCTACAAAATCAGAAATGAACCTGTTGATAAAGTTGATCTTCCCTATAAAAGACTACAACCCTTTCTAATTTACTGGTAGGGATAACTCCATTATAGATCTCACCCTTTCGGGATGTATTAATATTCCCTCCTTTGACACTACAAAACCAAGTAGCTTACCTTGGGGTACTCCAAAAACATATTTTTTGGGATTCAAAGAAATCTTGAACTATTGAATTTTTTGGAAAACCTTTTCTAGATGATCAAAGTGATCATCCTTTGACTTTGAAAAGACCATTAAGTGATCTAGATATATGATAATTTAATCAGATTAATTAATCCTCTAAAAGCAATATCCATTGCTCGTTGAAAAGTCGCACGAACATTTGAATGTTTGAATGAAATTTTTGAGTATGCATACATTCCCAAATTAGTGGTAAACGTTGTTTTATGTTGGTAACCTTCCTTTACATATACCTAGTTATAACCTAAGAAACCATCAAGCAATGAAAACATCTCAAATCTGGCCATTGTCTATAGGATCTGCTCCATTGATGATAAAGGGTAGTGGTCTTTTAGTGAGGCTTTATTCAAATCTTGAAAATCAACACAAAGTCTAATATCACCATTCTTTTTCTGAACTGGTACCATATTTGACACCCAAGTGGAATTCTTAATTTGGTGAGCTCTTGCACCATCAATGCTTCAATCTTTGGATTGAATGGCCTTTGTTTTTGTTGGATTGGATTTGATCCTTCTATCAAGTGAATGGTATGTTGAGTTATGTGTGAATAATACCCTTTGAGATCATCATATGTCCAGGCTATAACTCTTTCATACCTAGAACATAGATCCTTTAGTCTTTCCTTGTCCTTCCACGAAACTTCCCTTCCAACTTTTAACTTTCTACCACTTCTGACATCAAGCTCTTCATAATCTCTCACATCTGCAGTGAACCTATATTTTTCGTTTCTTGCATCCTCACAATAAAAAATATTCTTAAGGGAAATTAAACCTCAAGGAAGCTTATTGTCTTTTAACTAGATAACTTTCTCTTTGGGAAATTTTGCTCCTAGATGTGAATAGTCAGAAGCTCCTCCTAATTTTTGTTTAAAGCCAACACTTTGAATGTCATCCTCAAATACTTGCTAATTTTCATCATTATCAAGGATCGTTGGTTGGACAATGATTTGTACTGCATTCTACTTTGTTGTTGAATCAGAAATTGGTTCAAATTGTGAACTAATTGAAGCCATCTAGTTAGCAACATAGTTTTGAGATCAGGGAATAGCTTGTATATTGAAAGCTTCAAAACTCTCAATTAGATCCCATATTTGATGTTTGTACAACTTCATTTTGATATTGTTCACAATTGCTTGCCCACAGAGCTAGCTCACAACTAACTCTGAATCTCTGAAAGCTTGCATTCTCTTTATAACCATCCATTTTGTAAGAATTAGACCATGAACTAGGGATTCATATTCTGCATCATTATTTGATCATGAGAACTAAAAATGAAAATCCTTGAGGGTCCCTAATCCGATCAGGGACACTAGTCAAAAACCTGCTCCAGAACCATCCTTGCATTTGGTGTCAACAAAGTATAAGGTCCATAGATGGTTGTCACCCAGATCATCATATTCCTCTTGATTCTTTGTCAATTTTTGAAAGACTTGATCATCATCAAATATCACATAGGTGCCTAGCCCTGTTGCATGAAAGTTGTTGAATGGGTTATCATTGATGAATTAGTTGAGGAGTACCTCTACCTCTAGAGTTTGATCACTTGTTTCTTCTTCATCTTCCAGCTTCTCTACACAATATCTCTCCCTTTGCGCGAAAAAGGTATGTGTTTCTTGAAAACATAGGCTTGCATTGTCTTTGTTTTGGATGCAAATATTTTGATAGGATTTTCATCTTCGCCCCATTATTGGTTCTCAATATTAGGTGGGACCAATCAAGTGCTAAATATCAACCAAGCTTTGTGGTGAAATCTCTTGAAAGACACATTTTGAAGACTGAGAGAATGTCTATCACCACTATCTCTTGGGTAATCATTTGGCTTGAATGTGAGAAGAGGGTTAAAGAGAGATCTTTTATCTAAGTAACGATCGAAACCTTCTTCCCATCCAATTGCATGATTCCCTTCTCAAGGGGCTCATATTTAAGTTTCAGAGAATCAACCAATTGCTTTGGAATGATCACTGTACTATCTCCCAAATCAATATGTTGTTAAATAAAAGTTTATCTCCCACAATTAGTGTTAAAATAAAGGGTGTGTGCTTTGTCTTTCTCACCTTTTTCTCTTTTGTATTGTCTATGTTGTTCACAAAAGTTGTGGCTTTCAGAGATTTATGTTTCGATGTGGGTTTTGTATCTTTACTTTGATCACATGATGGAGTTGCATCCATCTACGATATTTTCTCTTCCTTCTTTAATACTTCCCAAATCAATGTCTTTTATTTAGGAATGGATATAACATCCCATAGGGATACATAAGAATGCACCTTATTCAGTTGAAATACCACATTGAGCATTATGACTGATGGACCTTGGGCTTAAATAGTGGTATCTCTCTCATCTTTGGAGGAAAATGATCCATCATGCATGGTCTTGGCACCTTATCCATCTCTTCATAGCTACTGAGTAGGTCAGCCAATGGGTTGTGGAGATTGATTTTCTTGTAGTGGCAGTTGATGTAGATGAGGATGTGACAAATATTTTTGTACATATTCTCTTGTGAGCCTTCTTTTAGATCTTATATTATAGTCTAACTATACTTGTGGAGAGCTAGTCATCTGAGCTTCATTCATGAATACTGCATATTCTTCCTCCATCCACAAAAAAAGTGCTTGGTCAGGCACAATATCTAGCTCTCACTCTAAAGAAATTCCTTGCATTTGTGCTCTAAAGTGCGAATTTTCTATTTTGGGAGACTGTATCCCTACACATTCAAGATCGCGCCCTTGCTTCTTTATTCTACTATCTGTTTTTGCAAATTTCCCCTCGAACAACTTCAGGGTATGTGACTATTGCATGGAAGCACCATACCGTGTAGTATAGGATGAGTTTTCCTTATAATCACAATTCAAACTATTTCATACAATCTTTCAACTTTCAAAACTCTAATTTACCACACCTTCATATTCTTCTTTATAACATATCAAGAAATGAATTTTGACCATCCTACAAGAACAACTTCAAACCCACAAGAGGATTAGCATTTAAAATACCCATTTCCCTCTACTTTGACATATCAAAATTTTGCATACAGTTGTTTTGGAACACCAATCCCTAAAATGGACTACTACACTAGAAATGGCCACAATTAGCCCTGTTTTACAAAGCAAGTACCAACCAAACACCTTCTAACCCCTAAATATCTATTACCTAACTTCAACTAGGTTACAAATGCTTTGAATCAACAAATTTCATCAAAACAATGCCCACAAAGCAATCAACCATAAAACCCTTTATTTAGTTTTGTTATGCTAGTTTTAAGGAGGGTTTATTAAATCTATAATTCCCAACCCTCTTCACTTTACCAACACATAAAAAACACCCTATATGGTCTGAAAATTCTTCTCAAATCAACTCCCACTCTTTATCATTGCAATTTCATCAAACTACAACTCTTAATCTCCATTCTTTGTTCAAAACATGAATGAAAAATCATCTATGGCATCACTCCAAATGTAAAAATCCACCTCCCCTACTCTTAGAAACTACATAGAACAACAACCTACCCCTAATTATTCCATTCCACCAAGCTATCACAAGTTTCACTAGGTGGAATGGCTTGAACTGCCATTTTACCCTATCAAACCCTCAAAATAGGGTTTTACACTACTTCCCAGAAAAATGCTTATACCTTGATGAAATCAAATAAAAAAAATCCAAAATTATCTTAGTCCATTCAACCATTAAATTCAATGCATTATAGATCAATGACTAAAAGTACAGAGTCGTACAGTAGTCTATAACAGCAAAATTGAATGAAAATATAGAGAAAATAGAAGGTTTCTTATTGCTTTTAGCCAAAATTCTCTTCAAGAAGACTTCCTTGAAGTTTTTGAGGCCTATTTAACCCTTACATATCAAAACCAAAGTAATCCAACTGACTCAAACTACCATTTGAACTTCCCTAACATTGGGTTTCAATTTTTGCATTTTTGAATTTTGTAGTACAACTTTGCAAGATTTTACAACATTTACAAAATTGATTCCAAATGAGACTAAATTACATTTTAAATGGTCTATTATGACCTTATTATATGACATTACACTCAACACACCAAAAAATTAACCTAGGACCATATTTACACAAGTTGACATGGTACCCCTGTACCATACACCCAGACTGAAAAGGAACTCAAGTCCCTTTGAGGACTGTGTTATGACAAAAACCATGCTGCATTTTATCATTCAATGATCTCCAAGCTGCATATCCATGTGGTGATCCCTTCGAATGAGTCAATGGTGCGGGGGCGCCATTGAAGAAATTTTGTCAATCAAGGATGTTGTTGAGTAGGCTTTATGTTGTGTCATTTTTCATTAAATAAGGTCATCAAGACCATTTTATCTTGTTTTGAGTATGTTTGAGTTCATTAGGTGTTTAAAGAGACTAAATTGCAAAATCTTGCAAAATTTGGAAATGTGGTCATTTCAAAAGTTGTAAAAGTGCAAAATGCACAATGGGGGGAATACAAATGGTCATAAACTTCAAAAGGAAGTTTAGTCGAGTGGAGTTAGTTTCTTTTGGTGGGAAAAGGCATAAATAGGTGGAAACCATCGATGTCAATCTCTCTTTGAAGATTTGGAGGAAAAATCAAATGAAATATTACTGCTTTTTCCATTTTTTATGAGTTTTCTGTATTATTTCAAATCTATACGGGTCGTACAATAGAAAATTGATCTAAAATTGTTTTGAATTAATTAAGAGGTGTAATTTAGCTTCTAGTTTCATTTTATTTGAGCCTTTAACATTTGTTTTGGTGAAAGTTTCATCTATTTCTTTGTGACTAGTCTATGCACCCTATTTTAAGGGTTTTGAAAGTCTTCAAAATGAACAACTAACCCATTCCACTCTCTGTGGCTACCATAACTTGTGGAATAGGTATGATATATTTGAAAATAGGTTTTTGAATGTTGTGAGAGTGTAGGGGAGGCCAAATAATGAGCTGGGCATGATGCCCTAATGGTGAAAGGTGTGTTTTCCTCATGAAATTATGTGGTTTTTCAATGGTAATGCATGAAATTGTTTAGTGAAATGTTATTTGTTAATTGAGTGAGTATGTGCAGAGGTATTTTGGGCTTTTTGAAGTGGTGGAAATATTAGAGAAGGCCTAGAAGTTTGTTTTTCAATAAACCCCAAGAGAAATTGCTAAAAAGGAGGGTTTTGTGGATTAGAGCATTGGAGAGCAGTTCTCCTAATAAGAGCTATGAAATCTTTGGTTTAGATACCTGTTGATTTCTTTACAAGTGAATTCAAAGGTTTAGAAAAGGTTTAGTGATGTTTTTCTTTTTAAAAGAGACCTAATTAAAGGTCTAGGTCAGAATTGGTGACTTGTTTAGGTGAAATTGTTTTAAAATATCATGTTGAGAGTTTGTGGCATGTTATAGTGTTCCCTAATGGGTCTTTGAAAATTTACTAGTCTAGATTTGAAAGGAATTCTCCTAGAAGTTTTACCATATTTAGTTAAGTCGTTGTACTACAAGGAATTGTGTTGGATTGTTGTGATATAGAGAATTTGAAGACTTAATACCTGGAGGGTGTTGTTTTTGTGTGAGATTGTGTTGAGTAGTGTTGTAGACCTCCCCTAATTGGAATCAGTCAAGTATTAATAACATCCATTATCTCTTGCTTTTGACTGGTTCTTTCCTTGAAATTGTTTCTCTACACTTGATGTGTGATCCTTCATCTGTGCTACTTCTAAAAATGTTGTCAAAATGACTTCCTCATCTACTACCACACCTCCTTGTACCTTGTAAATATTTTCCTTCTTTACTCTCCTTGTGTAATCAAATTTAGCCACATCTCTTTGTAACTCACATTTCACCTCTTTACCTTTACCTTTTATATCTTTCCTCAAATTCTCTACCCCTAGAACCTCTATTTTATTAGGTTCATAGACCTCTATGCTAACAGGGTTTGATTGCCCACTAATCTATTTTGAAATCAAAGAACAAAGCATTCTTTCTATCATGACCCCAATATGCTTCTCTAACTAATCTTGCAATCCCACAATCAATTCATCCTTGACCTTATCTTTATCTATTTTTGACACCAGATTATCATCATTTCCCTCCAACATTGGATCGTTTTCCTGACTTACTGTCTTAGCATCTTCTTCTTTTGTGGTGGCTGCAAACTCTTCATGTTTTTCTTCCTCAAACTTTACAAACTAATTCTTGCCTAACATTATCACCTTTGTTGCCTTACCCTGTCCTTTATCATCTTCTACCAATGGAGTCAATGTGAAATAATTTCCAACCTTTTCAATCTGATAAGTATTGTTTCTTCCATCATAAATTACATGTATATCAAATTGCCATGGTCTTCCTAGTAGCAAGTGACACACATCACAAAGAATTATGTCCTTATATGCACCAATATTAAACTCAACCCAAGATTGCTCAGTAACCAAAATTGATTGATTCTCATTCAACCAAGACACTTTATAAGGTGTTTCATGAAGTATCTTTTCCAATTTAAGTTTTTCAACCATTTCTATGGACACCATGTTATTAGTGCTTCCATAGTCTATTACTACTTTACAGACCTTTCCATTGCATTTGCAAGTAGTCTTGAAAATTTTTCTCCTTTGTGTTGATTCTTTCTCCTTGGATGCTTTATGTAGTGTTCTTCTCACCATCAAGGATTCTCCAAATTATGGAGCAGTAAGCTTATTAGGAGAGGTAACACTCTCACAATCTTCCTCTTTCACCAACTGAACTCTTTTATCACCACCAGTTGAAGTAAAAGCTAGTTTATCTGGAAACTTCCATGCTATATGGCCAAACTGATTGCAATGATAACATCTCCCTGAAAATGAGTTTGAACCTCTACCTTGTCCACAAAATCTTCCTCTAAAACCTCTAAAATCACCTCTTTGATCAACACCTTGGTCTTTGTTTTTGCTTGCATCTTATTGGTCTTCATAGGACTACCTTGAACCTCTTCCTCTATGAGTGTTTCCTCTACCTCGTTCTCTTTAACTTCTCTTCTACCCTACCAGCCAATTGAAAACATTCTTCAACCATCCTAGGAGTAGCCAAACTCAATTCATCTTGAATTTGAAAACTTAACCCACAAATATACCTTCCTATCTTTTAATTTTCATCTTCAACATGACCATCCCTAATACTCGACTTTTGAAATTCTTCAGTGTAGGTCATGACGTCATTTTCCTTTTGTTTTAATCTTTGCAACTTTTCAAAACTTTGTATAGCATGATCACCTAGAAAGAATTGGCTCTTAATCTTTGACACCATCCTATCCTATAAACTAATTTTCATTTTTCCCTTCTTCACTCTTTTCTCATGAACATAATTCTACCATGTCAGAGCAAGATCTTTTGTTAAGTCTCAAAAACACTTGTATGAAACCACAAGAGGTTGCTAAGCTCGTGATATGTTCTTGGCTAACGTACAAGGCCAAATGATGAATTTGAACCTTCTACTCTTTAGGTTTTTCCAAACCTAGGCGGGTATACCTATGTGAAGGAAGAAAACTTGAACTATGTGTTTCTTCCCTAAGCAATCTATCCACAAGGGAAATTGGGAGTGGAGAGATGAAATCCTAATTGGTATGAATTGTATAAGCAATATCAAGGTAAAATCTAATATGTTTAGTTAACATATGTGATGTTTTTATTTGGTACAATAAAACTAAATAAATAAAATGGGTGAGATGAGTGTCTTGTTGGGTAACAGAATCGAGGAAATTTTGTGATAGTGACTAATGTTTGGATGTAACTCTAATTGTCTAGCACTTGAATCTTTATATCTTTTATAAAGGTGCAAGGATGTAATGAACAAACTCTTCTTACTGATCCAATGAATATCCTATTGGTTACTATGATTCACTTAAAAGGATTTAATCCTTCCTTGAAGGAACCAGTTAGGCAGAATCACACAATAACACCAAGGGTGTATTGATAGATGGAAGTATATAGTTGATATATCCAACTTGAATAATCAATAGAATTGCATTGGAGAAAGTTTGACATATTTTCAATTATATGCTCGATCTACTTATCAATTCAATTGATGTTTCTAGATTATTATAATTTGTTTAAAAGGAGTTTTAATTCTTTACTTGAAAGAAACTAGTTAAACAGATCACATAAAGGTAGCAAATGTACTTGATGAATTAAATGATCACTTGGATAAATTCATATAACTTGGAAATCTAATTGGAGACAACCAAATAATTGATTTAATTCAACAAACAGTTGAGACTTAAAACTAAGTCACAGAGTCAAAGATCTTTCATTAACTTCTTCAAAATTTATTCATGCACCATGGTCTTCCCTATACAATCTATATGATAAAATTTTTTAAAAGCATCTCTTGTATATTTCATGCCTAACCTCTCATTCTCATTTTAATCCACCTCACATATATACACTGTAATTTAAGGGTTATGACCCTTCGCCTATTCGATGCATCTCTTCAATATTCCTCTTCTTTGGAAAAAAATATTTAATTAATTACCTTCGACAAATTAAATATTTTAATTAATCTTCATCATCTTGGGAAAAATAATCAATTATCCTTCCACTAACTTTAACTTCTTCATCTTTGTATCCCTGTGAAAATTAGATTCTAATAATTATTATAATATTCACTTTGGTAGCAATTTTCACTCTCACTCTTACTCGTAGATATTTTCACCACATTCTTTGGGTAAAAATAATTGTCTCTTCCATAACACTCTCAGTGAAAAATATTTTACCTATATTTCTTCACAATAAAGATAATTACCAATCTGGTAAAATTGTTTTACTCCCTATTGTAAATATTCTTCAATCGTCCTTTACACTTTCACACCATTTTATCTCTTGATCTTCTAAATAAATCCTTATTTAGTACTTTTCACTTCATAGCTTCATATTTTCACCGTATCATTATTCTATTTTTCACAACATACCCACATTATTTTGTTCTACCACACACCCATCAATAGATTTAAGACCTCTCGTAGTAATGCATTAATACTAACCGCTCAACCACATAGCCATTAGGGTTTGTTGGCGGTACTAAAGGTAATGCCTTCCCATCACCGCACACCCACACTTCATTTGTTGAGTGCCTGTGGTTATGTGGGAAATATATTGGAGTCACCACTAAAGTCTATCATCTATCAAGCCATTTTCCTGCATCGTACAATCTCCTATTGTGATCTATGTTAATTGCAATCTCTCAGATAGAATCCAGTCTAGAGATCAATGTAATTGGGAAAAATGAAGGCTTCCGTAGATCCTCTTATCATTCATATAGCATGTCACAATGTGCATCTGCATAGCCAGACCTCAAGTATATATCCTCCTTGTAATGCTTATGCGTATTTAAATCTAGGTTCACTTGTATCGGTGACAACAAGTTCATGGCTCAAAGCTATTTCCTTTTCACTTTCATAGTTCATTCCCCTTCATCATTTTTGGATTTCATGCACACGTCTTCTTCAAAATATCTAAACTATTTGCAAGAAATTCATTTTGTGCACATAGCCTAATTACTATACTTTGTGCAATAACATCTCTATTTTGGAGGCTACCTATTCATTCCACCCTAAGAGATACTACTTCCTTTATCCCATCATACATATATTTTATGAGCTCATTCACTCGAGGGACCATGTATGTCAAAAATGTATCCCTTTGTTGGATTTGTGCTAGAATGAACAAAGCTCTTCATTACAGCCTAAGCCTCCATTTGATCATGGACAGAAAGTTCCAACTTGCTTCGTGTTTTTCCCCTCTTTTGTCTTTTGGGAAAAGAAGAAATCTTTGATATCTATCACTTTGATATCAACCAAATTCATAGAGGTTTCTTGTAATTTCAATATCCAACCTTTGGTATAACATCATCATCACGTGCCTAAGAATCTAATGTAATTTTTTATGTTGAATTATCTCTATGCATTTCTCCAATCCTTAATTGCTTTGAACTCCACTTATTTCTGATACAAATCCTTCGTATTGGTGACAATTAACACACAAATAATATTCACTTAATCAAGCTTCTCCAATATGTTTCTTCTCTAATATTATTTTACTAAATTTGGAAGAGAGTTCCACTTTTCTTCAATGTACCACTCTACTATGGGCTACTTCATGATGAACCATGGTCGAGAGGTATAGTATGGGTCGTCAAACCATTTGGGCCAGGAGAATCTGACTTGACATTATTCATTGCTTGATCATTAATGTGTTCGCCTCCACAAACTAGGCCACTCTTATCAAGAGAGAAGATGGTAATCTTTCATTTGTCAAAAATAGGGGAATGCAATCTAAGCATTATCCCTCATATAGATATTCATTTATGTGAGAAACTCCACTCATTCTTCCTCCATTGGGATCACCATTTAATGATAATAATATAGAAAGCCTTTGTAAGATAATGGTGTATAGATCTACAACATTGGATCCATTGCTGACACAGGCAACAATGTTTATCAAATTACAAAAGATATCAATGGTTTCAATCTTAAGATTTTGTTTTGCATATCATTTTTATTGAATCCACATGTATTTTGATTTGTTTTCTCTATTAATCCCTAGTAGTTTGAGAGGTTGTAGATGAGACCCCTACTATGTTGATGCATCTATTATAGAAGTCTAAAGTAAACTTAATTACTCATACTATTTCTATGTGCGAAATATCCACTGATCTATTTCTGTGATCAGTTCTAGGCTTAGTTGGTATCTCATTTTGGGCTTGAGTCATGGATATGTATCAACATAATTAGGAAACTTGAGGAATATTAGTTTGTAAAAAATATATACCTCTTTGGTATCATTTGTAGGATTAAATAGTGTTATGACTATATCCTGTGGTGACTAAAGTGAAACACCCTATTGATGGAAGAATTTTATATCTTTAAAGAACACAGAAAATTACAGAATCGACATGGAGGCCTTTTATTTATCAATTCCACCAAAATGCTATTCTATAATGCCTTCATAAGAGTTTTCTGAGCTAGCCGATGCAAAAATATTTTGTTACTTAACAAGTCATCTCAATCCATGCCGCACTTCAATGTTCATATAATCAATTGATCTAGAAACACAACATAAACCTGACCTCCCCAACCATAATCATAGTCCACATATGACAATAAATCATGTAAAACTACCTCAAACAACTCTTATTAGGTTGTCAAAGTCATTTGATTATGCTAGATCAATAGTTCCAGGTCATCTTTGAAAGCTTTGCCCAATCCAACAAATTTTAGGTTTGATAAATCAGGTGTTTATCCTCATGCCAAATCTGTATGCCCTGAATATTGCGATCAAGACATGAGGCACTGGAATGATATTTTTTAGATAAGAACTTAAAATTTAGCAAAAAATTTTAGGCTCCAACAACGTCTCCATCTAGGGATGTATGCCCCCTATGGGCATAACAAGAATTCAAATCTTTAGGAGAGCAGACCACAAGCCTTTTTCCATGATTTGTATGATTTGAAGATCACACCACAACTAATGGCACAAGGCCACCCAAAAAAGGAAAGGCCCGTATTTTCCCTTGTCATACACCTTGTTTTGTTTTGAATTCATCGGATTCCCCTTGAAAACATTCATGCAATCTGCACTGCTACTATTATTGAAAGTTTTCAAGATCACTCTATTTTCATCGCTATCCTTAATATCATCTATCATAAAATATTTTCTTAGCTGGTCTAAAAATCCATCATCTGAATGCTTCTCCTGTAAGTCAAAAAAAATTGTCACTCCAACATTTTCTGAGACAATCAGATCTAAATTTTTTTCTATATCTTCTATATTGCTAATTGGTAATGACACAAATTTATAATTTATACACTCATCACTGTGTACAATTGAACCAATTAATGCTGGAAATGAATTTTTTGAATTTTTCTGATGTGTATATTTCTTGTACTCTACTACAAAAAAATCTAAAATTTGCTCGCTATGAAGTGAGAATGCCTCTATATTCATATCATTACGGTTGTACTCTTTACTTTTTTCATCATAAAAAAGAGGCTCAAAATCATCATAGAATGACAAATTAGAAACATTACCAACACAGTCATTTGTTCCACAATTTGATGTATTATTTTGGTTATATGAAAACATTTCATCTTCATCATAAAGTGGATTTGAAAACACATGAAATTCATGTTCTAGGAAACCTTGGAAAAACATCATCTAATCTTCTTCTATCTTTTCATTATACAATGGATTTGAAAAAAATTGTAAATCAT
The DNA here is from genome assembly GCA_007258455.2 of Sequoia sempervirens. NCBI lineage: Eukaryota > Viridiplantae > Streptophyta > Pinopsida > Cupressales > Cupressaceae > Sequoia > Sequoia sempervirens. The sequence goes on from VDFB02281492.1 coordinate 834,275,380, forward strand.
CTTCAAGTGTGCAAACCTCCTTATCATCAAATGTATTTTCATGGTTCTCATCTACAGTTGGATACGTTATTTGTTCACTATCAAATGGGCTTGCTTCTTACATTGCTTCTTCATTATGATCTCAGTAAGAACTGCAAGAATAACTTTGTTGTAGATCAAAATCTGAATATTCAATAGATCCCTCACAACATGCACTATGACAATCTGTTATGCAAGATAGACCATCTATATCTTCATTCTTCTCATGTAGGATGTTATAGGAATTGTTTTCACCTACATATGTCTTATCTTCTCTTGGCTGCATTATTTGATCAATTTGTCCATACTCATCAGTGATACCACTATTTGATTGAACATTGATAGTGTCCTCATACCTTTTCTTATCTACGATGCCAATCCATTCATCTATTTGATGATAAGCTTTTGGAACCCATGATTCAGGCCAATAAATTGAATTGGGATCATATACTTTCATGAACTACTCAATGAACTCATACCTACTAGGTGGGAATTTAATAGGTATTTTCCTATAAATATCTACCATTTATCTGAAAAGAGTGACCAAATTCTCCATTATGTCTCCTTATGTCAAGAAATATTTCTAAATTATTTGTGCTTCTCTCTTGAATACATATACATTCATCATTTTTCTTCACAGATTGTTGATTTTGATACATATCCTACTACAGATTTTGACTAACCTTTCCAAGTGGGTTGGGATTGTGTTGCACTTGTTGTAAATAAAGTTCATTACCTCCATTGTGAAGATTCCCAATTGTATTATTTGGCACTTGCGGATTCCAATACCTGCTTGCATTTGTATACTTATTCTTATTGCAGAATGGTATATTTTGTGATGCATTTGGAACATATTTGAATCCTAATTATAGCAGTTGTTGGTCCAATTGTAGTAGTTTTTTGTCCCATTGCAGCCACTATTTATTCAATTCTTTACACTTTTTTATTAAATATTGCCTTTCAAAAAATTCTTCTATTCCAAACTGTCTATGCATTCTTCATCAAGTTTTTTACCAGAGTCACTGCCTACTTTTTCAAAAGTAGGAAAATGAAATGGATTTTGAAATTGCTTTTGACTTACCCAAGTGGAATCCCCTTACTCAATTATGTGAGATGACTAGGATGAAAAAAACTTGTATGACTCTATAAGGCAAGGTTCCCTACTACTAGATTTTCTCAAATCTCCCCAGTAGAGTCGCCAAACTGTTAGGTCTCAAAAACATTGGTTTGAAACCACAAGAAGTTGCCAAGCTCTTGATATGTTTTTGGATAGCCTACAAGGCCAAATGATGAATTTGAACCTTCTACTCTTTAGGCTCTTCCAGACCTAGGCGGGTATACCTATGTGAATGAAGAAGACTTGAACTATGAGTTTCTTCCCTAAGCAATCTATCCACAATGACAATTGGGAGTGGAGAGATGAAATCCTAATTGGTATGAATTTTATAAGCAATATCAAGGTAAAATATAATATGTTCAATTAAAATATGTGATGTTTGTATTTGGTAAAATAAAACTGAACAACTAAAATGGGTCAGACCAATGCCTTGTTGGGTAATGGAGTCAAGGAAATTCTATGATAGTGACTAATGTCTGGTTGTAACTCTAATTATCTAGCACTTGAGTCTTTATATCTTGTATAAAGGTCCAATCATGTAACTAGAAAACTCTTCTTACTAATCTAATGAATATCCTATTGGTTACTATGATTCACTTAAAAGGATTTAAATTCTTACTTGAAGGAACTAGTTAGGGTGAATCACACAATAACACTAAGGGTGTATTGATAGATGTAAGTATATACTTGATATATCCAACTTGAATAATCAATAACATTGCATTGGAGACAGTTTGACAGATTGTCAATTAAATTCTCTACTTATCAATCCAATTGATGTTTCTAGATTATTATAATTTGTTTAAAAGGAGTTTTAATTCTTTACTCGAAAGAAACCTATTAAACAGATGACACAGAGGTAGCAAATGTACTTGAAGAATTAAATTATCACTTGGATAAATTCATATAAAGTGGAAATCTAATTGGAGATAGTGAAATAATTGATTTAATTCAACAAACAATTGAGACCAAAAAATAAGTCATAGAATCAAAGATCTTTCATTAACTTCTTCAGAATTTATTCATGCACCATAGTCTTCCCAATACACTCTATATGATAAACATTTTTAAAAGTATTTTTTGTATATTTCCTACCTAACCTCTCATTCTCATTTTATTCCACCTCACATATATACATTGTAATTTTAGGGTTATGATCCTTCGCTTGTTCCCTGCATCTCTTCAATATTCTTCTTTGGCCAAAAAATATTTAATTAATTACCTTCGACAAATTAAATATTTTAATTAATCTTCATCATCTTGGGAAAAATAATCAATTATCCTTCCACTAACTTTACCTTCTTCATCTTTATGTTCCGTGAAAATTAAATTTTAATAATTATTATAATCTTCACTTTGGTAGCAATTTCCATCCTCACTTTTACTTGAATATATTTTCACCACTTTCTTTGGGTAAAAATAATCGTCTCTTCCATAACCCTCTTGGTGAAAAATATTTTACTTATATTTCTTCACAATAAAGATAATTACCCATCTGGTAAAATTGTTTTGCTCCCCATGTTAAATATTCTTCAATCGTCCTTTAAACTTTCACACCATTTTATCTCTTGATCTTCTAAATAAATCCTTATTTAGTACTTTTCACTTCATAGCTTCATATTTTCACCGTATCATTATTTTATTTTTCACCGCATCACCGTTAACATTTCTCTTCACCACATACCTGCATTATTTTGTTTTATCACACACCCATCAATAGATTTAAGACCTCTCGGGATAATGCTGGAATACTCACTGCTCAACCGCACCACCACTAATGTTTGTTGGTGGTACTGCGGGTAATTCCTTCCCATTGCTGCACACCCGCACTTCATTTGTTGGGTCGTTGCGGTTATGGGGGAAAAATATTGGATTCATAACTAAATTCTATCATCTATCGGGCCCTTTTCCTACATCGTGCAATCTCCTATTGTGCTCTACACTAATTGCAATCTCTGAGATAGAATCCAGTCTAGAGCTCAATGTAATTGGGAAAAATGAAGGCTTGTGCAAATCCTCTTATCATTCATATAGCATGTCACAATGTGCATCTGCATAGCCAGAACTTAAGTATACATCCTCCTTGTAATGCTTATGAGTATTTAAAGCCAAGTTCACATGTATCGACGGCAACAAGTTCATGGCTCAAAGCTATTTCCTTTTCACTTTCACAGTTCATTCCCCTTCATCATTTTTGGATTTCATGCACGTGTCTTCTTCAAAATATCTGAACTATTTGCAAGAAATTCATTTTGTGCACATAGCCTAATTACTATACTCGGTGGATTGTCATCATTTTTTTGAGGATTCCTATTTATTCTGCCATCTGAGATACCCTTCCTTTATCCCATCATACATATCTCTCTTCACTCCAAGGACCATGTATGTCAAAAATGTATCCCTTTGTTGGATTTGTGCCAAAATGAACAAAGCCTTCATTATAGCCCAAGCCTCCATTTTGATCCAAAGAAAAGTTTCAACTTGCTTCATATTTTTCCCCTCTTTTTTCTTTTTAGAAAAAAAGAAATCTTTGATATCTATCACTTCGATATCAACCAAATTAATAGAGGTCGCTTGTAATTTCAATATCCAACCTTTGGTATAACATCATCATCACGTGCCTGAGAATATGATGTAATGTTTTCTGTTGAATTATCTCTATGCATTTCTCCAATCCTTAATTTCTTTGAAGTCCACTTATTTATGATAAAAATCCTTCATATTGGTGACACTTAACACACAAATAATATTCACTTAATCAAGCTTCTCCAATATGTATCCTCTCCAATATTCTTCTACTAAATTTGGAAGAGAGGTCCACTTTTCTACAATGTACCGCTCTACCGTGGGCTACTTGGTGATGAATTGTGGTAGAGAGGTATAGTATGGGTCCTCAAACCGTTTCGGCTAGGAGAAGCTGACACGACATTATTTATTGCCTGATCATTAATGTGTTCACCTCCATAAACTGGGCCACTCTTATCAAGAGAGAGGATGGTAATCTTTCATTTGTCAAAAATAGGTGAATGCAATCTAAGCATTATCCTTGATATAGATATTCATTTATGTGAGAAACTCCACTCATTCTTCCTCCATTGGGATCACCATTTAATGATAATAATCTGGAAAGCATCTGTAATAGAATGGTGCATAGCACTACAACATTGGATCCATTGCTGACACATGCAACAATGTTTATCAAATTTCAAACGATTTCAATCTTCAAAAAAATTTCCGCGTATCTTTTTTATTGAATCCACATGTATTTCGATTTGTTTTCTCTATTAATCCCTAGTGGTTTGAGAGGTTGTAGATGAGACCCATACTATGTTGATGTATCTATTATAGAAGTCTAAAGTAAACTCAATTACTCATACTAGTTGTATGTGCGAAATATCCACCGATCTATTTCCATGATCAGTTCTAGGCTTAGTTGGTATCTCATTTCAGGCTTGAGTCATGGACATGTATCTACATAATTAGGAAAATCGAGGAATATTATTCTGGAAAAAATATCTACCTCTTTGGTATCATTTGTAGGATTAAATAGTATTATATGACTGTATCCTGTGGTGACTAAAGTGAAACACCCTATTGATGGAAGACTTTTGTATCTTTAAAGCACACAGACAATTGCAGAATCGGCATCGAGGCCTTTTATTTATCAATTCCACCAAAATGCTATTCTATAATGCCTTGATAAGAGTTTTTCGAGCTAGCCTATGGAAAAGTCTTTTGTTACTTAACAAGTCATCTCAGTCCATGCTGCACTTGAATGTTCATATCATCAATTGATCTGGAAACACAACATAAACCTGACCTCCCCAACCGTAATCACAGTCCACAAATGACAATAAATCCCATAAAACTACCTCAAACAACTCTTATTAGCTTGTCAAAGTCATTTGATTATGCTAGATCAATAGTTCTAGTTCATCTTTGAAAGCTTTTCCCAATCCATCAGATTTTAGGTTTGATAAATCCTCTTTATCCTCATGCCAAATTTGTATGCCCTGAATATTGCGATCAAGACATGAGGCATTGGCACCATATTTTTTACATAAGAACCTAAATTTAGTGAAAAATTTTAGGCTCCAATAGTGGCTCCATCTAGGGATGTATGCCCCTTGTGGGCATAACAAGAAGTCATATCTCTATGAAAGCAGACCACAAGACCTTTTCCATGATTTGTATGATTTGAAGATCACACCACAACTGATGGCACAAGGCCACCCTAAAAAAGAAAGGCCCCTATTTTCCCCTGTCATACACCTTGTTTTATTTGAATTCATCATATTCCCCTTGAAAACATTCATGCAATCTCCACTGCTATTGTTATTGAAAGTTTTAAAGATCACTCTATTTTCATCGCTATCCTCAATATCATGTATCATAAAATATTTTCTTAGCTGGTCTGAAAATCCATCATCTAAATGCTTCTCCTGTAATTCAAAAAATTATGTCACTCCAAATTTTTTTGAGACAATCAGATCGAAAAACTTTTCTATCTCTTCTATATTGCTAATTGGTAATGACACAAACTTTTGATTTATACACTCATCACTATGTACAATTGAACCTATTAATGTTGGAAATGAATTTTCTGAAAAATTTTTATGTGTATTTCTTGTACTCTATTACTAGCAAATTTCAAATTTGCTCACTATTGAGTGAGAATGCTTCTATATCCATATCATTATAGTTGTATTCTTCACTTTTTTTATCATCAAAAATAGGCTCAAAAACATCAGAGAATGACAAACTAGAAACATTACCAACATAGTCATTTGTTCCACAATTTGATGTATTATTTTGGTTATATGAAAACATTTCATCTTCATCATGAAGTGGATTTGAAAACACGTGAAATTCCTATTCTAGGAAACCTTGGAAAACATCATCTAATCTTCTTCTATCTTTTCATTATACAATGGATTTGAAAAAATTTGGAAATCATCTTCAAGTGTGCAAACCTCCTTATCATCAAATGTATTGTCATGGTTCTCATCTGCAATTGGATACATTACTTGTTCACTATCAAACGAGCTTGCTTCTTCCATTGCGTCTTCATTCTAATCTCCATAAGAGCTACAAGAATCACTTTGTTGTAGATAAAAATATAAATATTCAATAGATCCCTCATAACATTCACTGTCACAATCTGTTATGCAAGAGAGACCATCTATATCTTCATCCTCATCATGTAGGATGTTATAGGAATTGTCTTCACCTGCACATATCTCATCTTCTATTGGCTAGATTATTTGATCAATTTCTTCATACTCATCAACGATACCACTATCGGATTGAACATTGATAGTGTCCTCATACCTTTTCTTATCTACGATGCCAATCCATTCATCTATTTGATTATAAGCTTCTAGTACCCATGATTCAGGCCAATAAATTGAATTGGGATCATATACTTTCATGAATTTCATAATGAACTCATACCTACTAGGTGGTAATTTAATAGGTATTTTCCTATAAATATCTACCATTCATCTGAAAAGAGGGACCAGATTCACCATTATGTCTCCTTATGTCAAGAAAGACGTGCAAAATATTTTTCCTTCTCTTGAATACATATTCATTCATCATTTTTCTTCACAGATTGTTGATTTTGATACATACCTTACTACAAATTTTGACTGACATTTCCAAGTGGGTTGGGATTGTGTTGCACCTACTATAAATAAAGTGCATTACCTCCATTGTGAAGATTCCCAATTTTATTATCAGGCACTTGCAAGGTCCAATTCCTGCTTGTATTTGTATATTCATTCTTATTGCAGAATGGTATATTTTGTGATGCATTTGGAAGATATTTCACTCCTAATTGTAGTAGTTGTTGGCCCAATTGTAGTAGTTTTTTGTCCCATTGTAGCCACTTTCTATTCAATTCTTTACACTTTTTTATTAACTATTTCCTTTAAAAAAATTCTTCTATTCCAAACTATCTATGCATTCTTCATCAAATTTTTTACTAGAGTTGCCATCTACTTTTTCAAAAGTAGGAAAATGAAATGGATTTAAAAATTTCTTTTTACTTACCCAAGTGGAATCCCCTTACTCAATTATGTGAGATGACAAGGATGCAAATTTTTTTTATGACTCTATACGTCAAGGTTGCCTGCTACTAGATTTTCTCAAATCTCCCCAGTAGAGTTGCCAAACGGTTAGGTCTCAAAAACTTTGGTTTGAAACCACAAGAGGTTTCCAAGCTCTTGATATGTTTTTGGCTAACCTACAAGGACAAATGATGAATTTGAACCTTCTACTCTATAAGCTCTTCTAGACCTAGGCTGGTATACCTATGTGAATGAAGAAGACTTGAACTGTGTGTTTCTTCCCTAAGAAATCTATCCACAATGAAAAATTAGGAGTGGGGAGATGAAATCCTAATTGGTATGAATTTTATAAGCAATATCAAGGTAAAATATAATATGTTCAGTTAACATATGTGATGTTTGTATTTGGTAAAATAAAACTAAGCAACTAAAATGGGTTAGACTAGTGCCTTGCTGGGTAACAGAGTCAAGGAAACTCTATGATAGTTACTAATGTTTGGTTGTAACTCTGATTATCTAGCACTTGAATCTTTATATCTTGTATACAGGTATAGGCATGTAACTGGAAAAGTCTTCTTACTGATCCAATGAATATCCTATTGGTTACTATGATTCACTTAAAAGGATTTTAATTCTTCGTTGAAGGAACTAGTTAGGTAGAATCACACAATAACAATAAGGGTGTATTGATAGATGTAAGTATATACTTGATATATCCAACTTGAATAATCAATAGCATTGCAGTGGAGATAGTTTGACAGGTTGTCAATTAAATGCTCTACTTATCAATCAAGCTGATGTTTCTAGATTATTATAATTTGATTAAAAGGAGTTTTAATTCTTTACTCGAAAGAAACCTATTAAATAGATCACACAGAGTTAGCAAATGCACTTGAAGAATTAAATTATCACTTGGATAAATTCATATAAAGTGGAAATCTAATTGGAGATAGCGAAATAATTGATTTAATTCAACAAACAATTGAGACCAAAAAATAAGTCATAGAATCAAAGATCTTTCATTAAATTCTACAGAATTTATTCATGCACCATGGTCTTCTGTATACAATCTATATGATAAAATTTTTTAAGGGTATTGTTTGTATATTTCCTACCTAACCTCTCATTCTCATTTTATTCCGCCTCACATATATACATTGTAATTTTAGGGTTATGATCCTTCGCTTGTTTGCTGCATCTCTTCAATATTCATCTTCTTTGGGAAAAAATATTTAATTAATTTCCTTCGGCAAATTAAATATTTTAATTAATCTTCATCATCTTGTGAAAAATAATCAATTATCCTTCCACTAACTTTACCTTCTTCATCTTTATGTTCCCATGAAAATTAACTTATAATAATTATTATAATCTTCACTTTGGTAGCAATTTTCACGCTCACTTTTACTTGTATATATTTTCACCACTTTCTTTGGGTAAAAATAATTCTCTTCCATAACCCTCTCGGTGAAAAATGTTTTACTTATATTTCTTCACAATAAAGATAATTACCAATCTGGTAAAATTGTTTTTCTCCCCATGTTAAATATTCTTCAATCGTCCTTTATACTTTCACACCATTTTATCTCTTGATCTTCTAAATAAATCCTTATTTAGTACTTTTCACTTCATAGCTTCATATTTTCACTGTATCATAATTCTATTTTTCATTGCATCACCGTTAAAATTTCTCTTCACCACATACTTGCATTATTTTGTTTTACCGCACACCCGTTGATAGATTTAAGATGCGGGAATACTCACTGCTCAACCGAACCACCACTAGGGTTTGTTGGTAGTACCACGGGTAATGCCTTCCCATCACTGCACACTAGCACTTGATTTGTTGAGTGCTTGCGGTTATGCGGGAAAACATATTGGAGTCATCACTAAAGTGTATCATTTCTTGGGCCTATTTCCTATATCGTGCAATCTCCTATTGTTCTTTACGTTAATTACAATCTTTCAGATAGAATCTAGTCTAGAGATCAATGTAATTGGGAAAAATGAAGGCTTGCGCAGATCCTCTTATCATTCATATAGCATGTCACAATGTGCATTTGCGTAGCTAGACCACAAGTATATATCTTCCTTGTAATGCTTATGAGTATTTAAATCCAGGTTCACATGTATTGACGACAAAAAGGTCATGTCTCAAAGCTATTTCCTTTTCACTTTCACAGTTCATTCCCCTTCATCATTTTTTGATTTCATGCACATGTCTTCCTCAAAATATCTGAACTATTTGCAAGAAATTCATTTTGTGCACATAGCTTAATTATTATACTTCGTGGATTGTCATCACTATTTTTGAGTCTTCCTATTCATTCTTCCCTTAGAGATACCCCTTACTTTATCCCATCATACATATCTTTTATGAGCTCCTTCACTCCAAGGACCATGTATGTCAAAAATGTATCCCTTTCTTGGATTTGTGCCAGAATGAACAAAGCTCTTCATTACAGCCTGAGTCTCCATTTGATCACAGACAAAAAGTTCCAACTTGCTTCATATTTTTCCCCTCTTTTGTCTTTTGGGAAAAGAAGAAATATTTGATATCTATCACTTTGATATCAACAAAATGCATAGAGTTTTCTTGTAATTTAAATATCCAACCTTTGGTATAATATCATCATCACGTTCCTGAGAATGTGATGTAATGTTTTTTGTTGAATTATCTCTATGCATTTCTCCAATCCTTAATTGCTTTGAAGTCCAATTATTTCTAATACAACTTCTTCATATTAGTGATGCTTAACACACAAATAATATTCACTTAATCAAGCTTCTCCAATATGTATCTTCTGTAATATTCTTCTACTAAATTTGGAAGGGAGGTCCACTTTTCTTCAATGTACCACTCTACCGTGGGCTGCTTGGTGATGAACCATGGTAGAAAGGTAAATTATGGGTCCTCAAACCGTTTGGGCTAGGAGAAGCTAACCCAACATTATTTATTTCCTGACCATTAATGTGTTCTCCTCCATAAACTAGGCCACTCTTATCAAGAGAGAAGATGGTAATCGTTCATTTGTCAAAAATAGGAGAAAGCAATCTAAGCATTACCCCTCTTATAGATATTCATGTCTATGAGAAACTCCACTCACTCTTCCTCCATTTGGATCACCATTTAATAATAATAGTCTAGCAAGCACCTATAAGATAATGGTGAGCAACACTACAACATTGGATCCATTGATGACATAGGCAACAATGTTTATCAAATTACAAATGATATCAATGGTTTCAATCTTCAAAACAAATTTCATGTATCCTTTTTATTAAATCCACGTGTATTTTGATTTTTTTTCTCTATTAATTCCCAATGGTTTGAGAGGTTGTCGATGAGACCCCTGCTCCTTTGGTGTATCTATTATAGAATTTTGAAGTAAACTCAATTACTCATACAAATTGTATGTGCAAAATATCCACCGATTTGTTTCTGTGATCAGTTCTAGGCTTATTTGGTATCTCATTTCGGGCTTGACCAGTGGATATGTATCTACATAATCAAGAAACTCAAAGAATATTAGTCTATAAAAAATATCAACCTCTTTGGTATCATTTGTAAGATTAAATAGTAGGGTATGTGTAGGATCATGATGGGCCAAAAACTGTCGATATGATGGGCACGTGGCTAATGACTTTTTTTAACCCAAAATTAATGAAACAAAAAGGTTTTAAAGGATATTCTCAGCTTTCCACCAATATAAATTATGCTTTACTTTGAATTTAATAAATAATTATTATCCATTTTCTATTTGAATTACGACTAAAGTCCTGATTGATGGGCTAATTGAAAAACAACTATACCTTTCAAATTGTATCATATTTTTTGGATCCAAAACATGTCATCACATTCTATGCTTTGTATACTATAGGATTAAAAAAAGTGAATTTCATGAAGTTTTGACCAGGTTAAGGTGGTCAAGACATACAGCTTTTATATTTTTAAAATGTTTAATAAAAAATTATAATCAATTATTTACCTAGAAAACAAATGTAAAAAAATATGCATCACATTCGGGCATGAGTCCCCCTTATATCTACAATATTATAAAAAAATATTATCATTTTATTGTGGTTAGGTTGGTTAGATAGACACCTACTTATTTTTTCCCTAAAATTTAAGTACTACTGCATTGAAATTTCAAATTTTCACCAAATACATTTTTTTTAAATAAACGTAGTAGCTTTGAAACTACATTCAATTTGCTACAAATTCTATGAAACTACTTTCAATTTGATACAAATTGTATTCTTACATATTTTTGAAATAATATAGATAACTTATTCAAATTTTTATGTCAAGTTGCCTAACTCTGATTTTTTTGAATTTTTTGCCACTTAAGGGCTTGTTTTTTCCATGATGATCCTACACATACCTAGTGATATGATTGTATCCTATGGTGACTCAAGTGAAACAGCCTATTGATGGAAGAATTTTATATCTTTAAAGCACACAAAAAATTACAGAATCAGCATCGAGGCCTTTTATTTATCAATTCCACCAAAATGCTATTCTATAATTCCTTCATAAGAGTTTGTTGAGCTAGCCTATGCAAAAATATTTTGCTACTTAACAAGTCATCTGAATCCATGTTGCATTTCAATGTTCATATCATCAATTGATCTGCAAACACAACATAAACTTGACCTCCCTAACCATAATCATAGTCCAAATATGACAATAAATCCCATAAAACTAGCTCAAACAACTCTTATTAGGTTGTCAAAGTCATTTTATTATGCTACATCAATAGTTCCAGTTCATATTTGAATGTTTTTCCCAATCAATCAGATTTTGGGTTTGATAAATCATCTTTATCCTCATTCCAAATCTATATGCCATGAATATTGTGATCAAGACATGAGGCACTAGAACCATTTATTTTACATAAGAACCTAAAATTTAGCATGAAATTTTAGGCTCCAACACCTTTCATCTTAGTCTTGGCAAACTTCACCTTTTGTTCTTCAACAACCTCCTTGTACACAAAGTAGTTGTCTAGTGCATCTATCTAATCTAGTAGCTCTTCAGCATCCAACTTTCCACTATACATTGGAAAATCCAATTTCACATTAGACGCATGTCCCTTGATAGCCTTAAGCATTATTATCATCCTTCTCTCATTAGTGTCCAATTACTCTTCATCATCTTAGACTATTCCTCTAGGGTTCTCACTTTCACCCTCTTCTTCTCAGTCACTTTCCTCTTCAGTGGTCATTCCTCTTCTTTTCTTTGTCTCCAATGCTAAAAATATAACTAAGATTGCTTCTTGTGACTCTTTTAAAAATTTTATCTCTCTAGCAAGAACTAGACTACCTTTAGGAAGGATCTTATCCTTCAACTTTCAACTTTTCACTTCCTCAAACTACAACCTTTCTCCTTCAAAAGATCATAAACCTATACTCTAATACCAGTTGATACAAAGTGGAGAGGATTTTTTCTTATAATCACAATTCAAACTATTTCACATAATCTTTCAACCTTCAAAACTTTAACTTGGCCTTAATTCTCAATTCATTCATATTCTTCTTATAGCATATCAAACAATGAATTTTCACCATATCCTGCAACAACAACTTAAAACCCAGAAGAGGATTAGCATTTAAAATACCCATTTCCCTCTACTTTGACATATCAGATTTTTGCATACACTTGTTTTGGAACACCAACCCCTAAAATGGACTACTACACTAGAAATGGCCATAATTAGCCCTATTTTACAAAGCAAGTACAAACCAAACACCTTATCAACCCTAAATATCTATTCCCTAAATTCAACTAGGTTACAGATGCTTTGAATCAACAACTTTCATTGAGAGAAATTCCCACAAAGCAATCAAACCATACAAAACCCTTATTTAGGCTTGTTTATGCTAGTTTAATAAGGGTTTATTGAATATATGCACTCCCAACCCTATTTCACTTTAACAAAAAACTAAAAACACCATATATGGTCTGAACATGCTTCTCAAATCAACTCCCACTCTTTATCATTGCAATTTCATCAAACTACAACTCTTAATCTTCATTCTTTGTTCAAAAGATGAATGAAAAATCATTTATGGCATCACTCCAAATGAAAAAAAAAACCTCCCCTTCTCTTATAAACTACATATAACAACAACCTATCCCTAATTATTCCATTCCAAAAAGATATCACAAGTTTCACTAGGTGGAATAGCCTAAACTTCCATTTTACCCTATAAAACCCTTAAAATAGGGTTCTACAAACCATTTCAGAAAAATGCTTATACCTTGATGAAATCAAATAAAAAAAATCCAAAATTCTCTTAGTCCATTCCATCATTAAATTCAATGCATCATAGATCAATGACTAAAAGTACAGAGTCGTACAGTAGTCTATAACAGCAAAATTGAATGAAAATATAGAGAAAATAGAAGGTTTCTTATTGCTTTCAGCCAAAATTCTCTTCCAGAAGACCACCTCAATTTTTTTGAGGCCTATTTAACCATTAAATATCAAAACCAAACTAATCCAACTAACTCAAACTTCCATTTTAACTTCTTGAGTGTTGGGCTTCCACCTTTTTGCATTTTTACAATTTTGCATATCACAACTTTTGTAAGATTTTACAACATTTACAAAATGGATTCAAAATGACTCAAATTACATTTCAAATGGTCTATTATGACCTTATTAGATGAAATTAGACTCAACACACCAAAAACTTAACCTAGGACCATATTTACACAAGTTGACATGGTGCCCCTGCACCACATAGTTCTCATCTTCTACCAAGTTGTTTTGGCCTGGGACTAATTATTTACCCTGGTTGTCCTTAACTATCTATAGTGGCATGGTTACTAGAATTATCTAGTTTTGAAATGTCATTTTCTGACCTCCTCCTCTCGAGGGTCCTTGGTATGTATTATATTGATAAGATGGCCTTCCTCCACCATAGGTTTGAGTGGTGTGCTTCAAAGGTGTTGCTTGTTGTCATTTTGACGAGAGCTAACTCATTAGCAAAAGACCTTACGAGGCTCTTCATGTAATTGATGTCTTCTAATATAAAGGAATAGCTCAATGTGCTCAGCTATGTGGCGAGGTACATGTACATGGATTATAGAATGACCGACATCACTAATTGTGTAGTGGAAGTGCCTAGAGTAGCTTCATCTCGAGGAAAATAAAAAATTTCTACAAATACAAGAATTAGAGGTCATGGTGAAAGCTTTCCAATGTCAATCAATTTGTTCTCCGCGTGCATAGCCAACTCATATGCATTAGGTAAGATATCCCCTCCTATAGAGGTTATCATAACCGTGATGTCTGAATTGAAGGCCTTCAGGTAGAACATAAATGCCATCACAGTTGGGGGTCAAGTAGTCAAAGAGATTCTTTGCTAGGTTTTATGGAACCTTGTGTTGAAGTCGCTCATGGCCTCTTGCAGGGCTCTTTTGATAGTGATTAGATAATGTACTAACAAGGAGTGATCTCCCTTCTCTAAGAAACATTTGAACAACCTCTCTCCAAGTTGATCCTAGGAACAGATAGAACCAAAGGCCAAAGATCGATACCAATCTTGGGCCTTTCCTTTGAAAGAGGCAGCTAATAGCCTAAGTAAAATATTTTCCTCCGCTATGCTATCTACCTGCCATACCTCTGCTATATCTTGTAGGTGTTCAGAGGGGGTTTTAAAGTCTTTTATGAAAAATTTGGGAATAGCCTTAAGGGCATTAGTGGGCATGGCAAGCTACACATCTAGAGGCATAGGTGGTTGTAGTAGACTACTGCTATCCCATGTTATGAAATTTCTAGGAGTAGGGGTAGCTACATGAGCCATGGAGAATAGATTCCTATGAATTGGGTATACTAGTATTTTTATTTTGAAGGTTGGGCCTCAAGGTGGAGTAGATAATGCTTTAGATATTGGGCTCTTGATTCTTGCTCTATTGCTCCTTATAAATGATACATAACCTATAAGTCTTTTTCTCCTAGATCCTGAGGTGGGTAACTAGGAGTACTGGAAATGACCTCCTAAAGATGCTCTTGTTTTGATTTTGGGTATGAAATTCCTAGCTTTTTTCCCTGGCTTGATTTAAGAAATATTTATGACTTCTAATTAGACATTCAGTAAACTTCGGGTCTCACCAGGTGTGCCAGAAAAAAACTATTGATCATCAAAGCTTGCGCCTCTCTGATATACTTATGGGAAATTCAGCGAGTAGGGGACCGATTTGCACCTCATCGAATACCTCTAGGATTTTTATAGAAAGTTGGGTCTTCTCCAAGTTTTGGAGAAAAGGGTAGAAAGAAATGTAAATATAAAACACAAAAATGATGATGCGCAAAAGCTTTTACAACATTTCAAACCCAATCTTTCCTATGAATGATATATTAGACACAAAATGCCACAACCCTTCATTATTGGAGAGTGAACGAACAATAAAGGCTAAATACAAGCACAATGCATTCTTTAAAATCACCCCATAGGAAGTGTTCATTAAGGTCCAATCAAGCATAAAGATTCTCAAGGTTAATAGAAAAACATTCAGAAATTGTATAAACTCTTTCTCTTCTTACAACATAATATGAAAAAACAACCCTTTAGGAAAATATAGAAGTACAACAAACATAATCTAATTTCCATAAGTTATTATCATACAATATAAGCCTACAACATGGAAATCAACAACTCAAACTACTTAAATTCAACTTAATACAACATTTCATTCTGAACAAAAGCATAAAGGAGGAACTTCATAAAGGAATTAACATGCACAGTCTCAAAGATTTCTTCCAAAATAGTTTGTGCTTAAATATCAATTGAACTTAAAAAATAAAGATTAGTTTCCAATATGATAATAGTTTGAGATAAAACAATATAACATGCTTTAGAAAAGTAGTGTTTTGCCAATTACTTCTAAAAACACTTTTATGCCTAAAGAAAATGAAAAAAAAAATTCTTAAGAAAAAAAATTGGAACCCCTTTCTTATGTCGTCGCCTCTCATTTATAGCTAGAAAGGAGAAGGAACCGTTGCCAACCCTCCAAAAATAAATGCTGCCAGATGTTGGAATATGATAGCTCACAATTCGATTGCAGATCTTTCAATTAGGTCATGGCAATATTTGCTCATTAATTCTCAACTGCCACATGAATATCCTTTAGATATTTAGCAAATATTTCCCTTTATAAGAACTTGGATCCTAAAAAAAAAGCCTGACAAAAATATGGTTGACCAATCACATAAATTGATGGTGTTGACTCGAAGCTTGCAACCTAAAAAAATAAAGAAACCCCGCATGCTTTGATAAACTCCAAAAAAGCTTGCTCTTTAAAGCGCATCCTACCTGCCATGAAAAGATGGTGTGTCAAGTGGGCGAGGATTCTTAGATTTATGAACATAGCTGTAGAGGAAATGTCCACCTAGCTTACATGTGTCCTAGCTAAAAGGAAGATGATAATCAAAAATTCATGCAGCCACCACGTGGTGCATTGTGTGCCTTTCCAAACAACTTTTTCCTTGAGAACAGCAAGAATAAAAAGCAAAAATAAAAAATGATTAAGGAAAAAATGCTTCACAACTATTTTCCACCCACTAAAATTTTTACCCTAATAAGCACCCTTTTCCTTCTCAATTCATACATGCATCCTAATGCTTTCCCCAGTAACAATTCCTTTTGTTTCCCCCCAAACCCAGTCAGCTAAAAACACCCTATTGTTACCCTCTATGGCCTCCCCATAGTGTTTTGTTGATGCACAAAGTATTGAGTCTTTTAAGAACCTTCAAACTCAAGTGGAATTAACTAGGTAGGCCTAACAAGAAAAAAATAAGAACTTGTGGGAAAAAGCTATAGCAAATCCAGCCACCCCAAAGCTAGAAACCTATTTTGATGAGAAAAAAATGCTCTAATGATCTTGACTATGAGGTAGTCGGTGTCCAAACCAAAACAAGAGATGTAGTTTGAAGATTATCATATCCAAATTATGGGTATATACTTGACTGAAGCTCTCCCACATGACAAAATAGGCCTTTCCAAAGTAATGCAGAAGGTGATTTACATTGATTATGAGAAATTGGACGAGATATTCAAAAAGAGTGAGGTAGAGTTAGTGAATGTGAAGGCTACAATGCACAGATTGCAAGCAGAGATCAAGGGAAAAGATATGGATACAACCCACTTAAGGTAGGCACGAGATCAATAGGGTGATATTGCTAAGTCAGTTTAAGAAACACAGAATGAAAGAGATCAAATGTGGAGTTAATAAAAAAGTAACCCTTCTACCTTTTCTAACTTGTTCGGGCCCTCCTTGTGATTTTGGCTTAATGTTGCTTTGATTTAATGTGGCAATGTGTATAACACATTCACATTAGGTCTTAGGCCATTGTGAACTAAAAGGATTCAAATGGTACCTTCCCTAAGTGTTTTGATGTGTTCTAACACACTTTCACACTTTTCTAAGGTCTTGTTAATGTATTTCACCTAAATAATCTCTTTTCATCATTTACCAATTCTTATTTCAAAGTGTTTCTAAAGTGTTGTAACACACTTTCACACTTTCTTATGTTTGTCATTAATAATTGGGCTTTATTATGCTTTAATTGGCCCCATGTTGCATCCACAAGCCTTATTTATGTGCATTTTCAAGAATAATCCTAACAAATACCATTTTAAACATCAAAATCCTGAAACCCACCTCAAATTCCTAAGGTGGGACTCATTCACTGTTATGGATGAATGAGTCCCCTTAGGTGGGACCCATTCATCCAGGGTGGTGAATGAGTTCCCTGTAACTCAAAATTTAAATTTAATTTAAATTTCTAGCAGTTTTTTTTTCTCCAAGATCTAAGGTCAACCTATAGTGTTGTAATATTGAGAATTATTGCATAATTGAGTATAAATACAAGGTTCTTTCTCTCATTTTTCAGACCTAGCATTCAAGTAGTCATGCATATAGTTCACAAGAGCATTCAAGGAATTTCAAGAGAACATTATCAAGCATTCAAGAGCATTCTTCAAGTGTCAATCATCATGTCAGAAATTGTTTGTATCATGTTGTTTTAAAGATAACAATTGTGGTGTAGGATTGTGTGA
Organism: Sequoia sempervirens; assembly: GCA_007258455.2. NCBI lineage: Eukaryota > Viridiplantae > Streptophyta > Pinopsida > Cupressales > Cupressaceae > Sequoia > Sequoia sempervirens. Next base: position 834,293,656 of record VDFB02281492.1, read on the forward strand.
TTCAAGCAAGCATTGCATTCAAGATCTATCAATATCAAGCTAGATTCCAAGTCCACATCCATTAGAGCCATTACTTACATGTTTGTAGCACCTTATTGCAAGGGTTTGGTGAGTTGTAACATCAATATTTGTTCATTCATCATTCTCTTTTCATTTTTCATTCTACTTCAAGGTTTAATTATCAACAAGGGGTTTGACCAAGGAAAACCCCTATTCACTAACCCCACAACATTTTTCCCTCTTCTTGTATATGATTTGCAGGGCTAGGTTGTAGATTAATCAAGAAGGTAAAGTGAAGAAAATTTTTCAATTCCCTAAAAGTTGTCAAAGATGCCATCAAACCTTGAAGAATCTTGAAGAGGTCCTACAGGTGTCAATTTACAGATTCAAATCCAAAAATCTATCAAAAAGAGTATAGCAGATCAAGAGGCACGTATTCTAGTTCTGAACTCCTAAAAAGGTAAAATTGGATTGATTCACACTATTGGTGAATGAGTCCCTCTAAACAAGCCTAACATGGATTTTTGTAGATTTGAATACCCTTTTGGTAGAAACCTACTCCACATTTTCCCCAAAACTGGACTAGTTTTCCCAACTTGGAATATGAGTCGTAGTCAACATAAACAATAGATTTTTCAAGACTCTAGACCTCCATTCTATGTTCTTCAGTTTCCTAGGTGCACATTTCCAGTTTCATAGTTTCTATTACATTTTACTTGCATTTCTAGGTAATTTTGCATATCACACCATGTTTTCAAACATTTTATGTTTTCCAAGTTTACACTTGGTGGTGAACCCATTCTGTTATTTTCAACCCCTAGGTCAACCCTATTGCTATATTTCAATATCCTCTGCATTGAAATCTTGAGGGTTATCCTTGGGTGGAACCTTTGTGAAGTGGGAATAACTCTAAAACATAAACCTAAAAACCCCACCAAACAAAACAAAACTAGATATGAAATTTTAAGAGGTTCCATCTTGGTGAACTAGTATTCAGGACATCATAATTCTGATTTGGAGTGCATTTACATCCTAGAGTTAGCTTGCATTAACACTGCATTAGATTTTGCATTGGTTAATTTGCATTCTAAGGTTTCAAAATTTGCATCAGTTAAAAGCTCATTTAGCTTGCATTATTACATTCAATTCCATTGAAAACTTCTCAAATTCTACATTTGCATCTCATACATGTATCAAAAATCATAAAGAGCATAAAATCCAATTAAAAAGTTCTAGAAATTTTCAAAAAAAACTTATTTCCTGGACTCATTCACCACTTAGGGAAAATCCATCCCTTTGCATATTTTTTACTGCATTTTCTAGCATTTAATATTCATTTTTTGAGTTTTTGTTTGTTGTTTCTGCATCTCTATTTTACTTTCCACAATTTTAGTTATAAGTACTTCATTGTTCTTAGCCTACATTACATTTGTACTCACCCCACATTAAGTAACTATGATGCCCCCTCAATTTTCTTATGTTTGGACAACTTCTTGGATTTCATCTAGACTTTATGATGTTGTTTTGCTTGACCTTATGTTACTACTTGATAGACATTATGACAATGTTGGATATTATTGAGACATGGTGATATTTTGATGAGTAAATACTGTGACTGTTTGATAAAATTATGATGCTTAGTTTAATGATATTGATGGTATTGTGATATTTGATGTTTCTTAGTTATATCATGTTTAGTAGATTAGTTGATTGCTTATTTGAGTATCATGGATATGATGTTTTGTATTGTTAGATGTATGTGTTATCATGTTTTGATATCAATGCGTATGAGTTGGTGATGGGGAACATTGTTGCATCACTCGCTTGAGTGCCCTATGAATCTATAACTTCCCCATCATGGTGTGACTGATTATTTCCTTATTGTACATGTTCAACCCTTCATTTTGTTGCAATCTGCTTGTACAGGGCATTGACTCCACCTGATTATTAGGTCTGGGCATTCTAGAGCTAAATGGAGTTATTGTTTTCAGAGGTAACATTGGGTTTTGCACAGCAAGCCATCATCCTCATTAAGGATGAATCTTTTTTGTTGCACCCCATTAGTAAGGTCTGTTGGTATTGTTTCGTCTTCGTTGTAGTTTTTCTACCTTCATTTTGCTTTTGGTTGATAATTGTTGTCTAATGATTGTGTCATGTTTGTGACATGTATTTGGTTTGATTATTTCCTTAAATTTAAATTGTCAAATGGAAAGCTTAAGTTAATGAAAATAAAAGTCATATTAAATAAAAGAATTAAATTAAAAAGAATATGGTATTTAATCTTAATAAATTAAATTAAGAGTTATTTATCAAAATAGAACATTTAAATAATATATATGTATATAAATGTGTGTGTGTGTATGTTTGTGTAAACAAATTATATAAGAAATTTAATATAATAAATTAATATTAATGGCATAGTGTATGTAAAGTGAAGAGGGGGTGAAAAGTTAAGTGAATGGTTAAATTAAACAAAAATTTGAAAAGGGAGAAAATTGAAATTTAGTGGAGGAATAAAATGCAGTTAGGGAAATTAATTAAAAAGGAATTGGAGTTAACTCCACAGGGGCAATTGGCTTAATTCTCTTAGAGGAAAAAATAATTCTCGTTTTTGGGGATTTTGCTAGGAATGTATTTGGGGGTTTTTTGGAAAAACTTGTTCTAAAGCTTGGAGGAAGTCTTTTGGGTTTGGGAATTTTACAGTGGCAATGGAAATTGGAGTTGCTAAAACTTGTAGATTGAAGCCTTGGAAGAAGTTTAGAGTTGCAGCTTGGGGTTGAATCCAGAAATCATAGTCTAGTTTAGCTGTGCAAAATCTTTCCAGGTTCCTCCATCATCTCCCATTGTGCTCTGTTCCTGTAGAAAATTGTTGATTCTTGAATAATTGATTTTGAATTTAAAGAAAAAATTTGTAGAAATTGTTGTCTATCTGGAAATAGTATTCCTCTGTAATCTTGTTTTTTTTTCTGTAATCAAAACTATTCTAGTATAAAAATATTTTTGAAGCATATCATTGTAAACTAGGCTGTTACAATAATCTGAGCTCTTAATCTTCCAGAGGCCTTTCTATTTCAGTTTTATTCAATTCTTAGAGTTTAGTAAACCATATTTTAAATTCCTCTTACTCCTGGAGACATTCTCTTGTTATATTTTTTTGGTCTTTATCCTTTCCAAAAACTATATTGCAATCTAGTTGAAATCTTCATTTGTACTAGAACTTATGAATGGGAAGACAATTATTTAACCCTGAATTAGTTCGAACCTTATTTAGGAGCTACCCTTGTATTTTTTATTTTTCCTTCTTCTACAACCATTTCCATTACTACTTGAGTTAATATGCGTAATATAATTTTTATCTTATAATTTTCAGGGATCTTCTTGGCCAAAGGTGTTAGCCTATGACAGTCTAATTCTTGTGACTAAACCTGACCCGAAGATCTAATATGTGAAATTCTCAAAATTACTTTATGTAGATTATCATTGTTAAACCATACTTATTCCAGTTGGCCACTTCTCTCTTTTCACTCACTTGAGTTACAACCGAAAGTGGTGGATAACGATCTTATTTTATCTTCTATGCAATCGACCATCCTCTATTTTGTTGTATCTTAGTTCCATGTACAACAAATGCTTTATAAAATTGTAGTTTTAGACACACGTTAATTCCATATTCCGCTACAAGAATTTTAAGGGATTTATCAAATTTCCTTTATTGCCATGTGTAGATTGAAATTGTGCAAGTTTCAGTGTCTATAATTATTCCTTATTGATCAGATTTTACCTTTGATGATAGCTGTAAGTTAGTCTTTTAATACCTATGGCATTTATGAGTGAACTTTAAGTTATCAAACCATCTCCTCTGTTTGATATGGCCGCCACCTATCAAGAGATAGATTACTTAGTTGGCCTTATTTGAGTTGATTTGTACATGAGTCTTCTTTTAAACTGATAGATAACAAATATATTTCTCCTTTTATGTCGGATTGTTTTGTTTGACTTTTAGTTTTTGTATTCATTCCTTCCATCCTATCTATGGGAATATCTTTTAACACAGTGGATTTAAGCAAGGGAAACCAATATGTTTGCGTGCAGATTCTGTAAGGAAGGTTGAAACCATGTTAAACTCTCTTTTTTATGTCAACTATGTAATTGTATAAAAGGAATAATAATAAATTATGGGAATAGTGTTTTGAAGGGATTAATAAACTCAATGAGATAAATCAATAGATAGTGTACAATTCAAGAAAAACACTTTTGGAGTTGATGAATAAGTTATAATCATAAATGGATATTTTGTAATACAATTTAGTTTTTCATGCACTTGTATGGCATGATTTGTTAGTTTGGAAATTGAATGGATGTGGACTTAGAAATTTTTGTTGGTATTGTATTATGTATAATTCTTTCCTTGTTAAGAACTTCAAGTCTGTAGAGGCTAGGTGGTTTTGTCTTTTTCATGGAAGTCTTGATTATTTGGGTGTTGGAAATATCATTATGTTTATGATGATGTTGAATGAAAAGCTTGAACTGTAAGTTCTATTATGATGGTAACTTCTAAACATGTGAATGGGAAGGATTCTATCATCTTGTGTTTTGTTTCAAATTTTTAGTTGAGCAAGTGGCCTCATTTTTAGCATCAGTGGTTTGCAGTGGTCAATAGAGAAGTGGATTCCAATGGGGGTCGATGCACAAAGGGGTGCCTAGATAACCCATGTGGAAGTTTTGTAATTAAGTGAAAACATAAAATAAACTAGGGGGAATGGGTAAGCGCTTGTATAGGCTTGAGGTGAGATGGGAAGGAGTGGAATGGCATAATCAAATACTTTGTCTCCATGAGAGGTAGGTCGATTATGCATAGTTGGCCTGATAGGCCGAAGATGGGTAGAAGCTACCAGGATAACGTGGGATGGGGGCAAGGGGCCTAGGAAGATCTACCTAGATAACTTATGACTGACTATGTGATGACAATTCCCTTATGAAAACCATGAGTTGTGTTGCTTGCTATTTTACCTTGAGTATTTATGTGCCTTTGGAAGTATAGTCACTATTGTTTATTGTTGTGGTTGCACCTCTTGTGCTCATGAGTTATGTCAGTCTTGTGATGTCTAGTCCTTATTTTTCTATTATGTGGGGCCCTTTCTTACCTTCTAGCATGGGGTGAACCTTTGGATTCATGTGGTTGGGTGGAGTGTGTTTTCTTCTCCATTGGGTTACCTTCTCATATGTGTTGTGGCAACTCCTCTTGATTTGTTGACTTCTACTCGACATCTTCTCTTGGGATTTTGATCATTATACTTGTAAACGTATTGTATCTTTATCATGTATCATGTATCATATCTTGAGAACTCCTCATTTGTATCGAGGAAGTATTATTATACAAAATGTAATTGTAAACTAAAATTGATGTATCTCATTTATGTGATGAATTATTTAATTAGTTATCATGTTGTATATGTTAAATGAATGAATGTTAACATTTATTCCCTTATGTTCATAGTATGGTTGTATCTCTTGGTTTTTTATTATTTGTGATGAGATGCTTAATTATGATTAGAATATGGTTATTGCTAAGTTATATGGTTTGTAATAAGGCTAATGGAAATTAGTAATGCAATCATGCACCCTAGAGGACATAGGATAGTAATTAAGTTAATGTTCAATTTCTATCATGCAACATTTCACATGTAAAAAAAATAAAATAAAATTATTTTTCATTGTTTAGGCTTTGTCCTCTAGGGTTCTCAGTGGGGGCATTACACATAATTAGCCCATTAAGTTTTCATAGATGTATAACTTGAAGATTAAGTTTTCCCATGTTGACCTCGTCTAATACCCTGAACTTGTCTTCATGGTGTTTCTGTAGGATCATGCCTATGAGATGGGGTAGAGGTCGAGGGTGAGGCAAAGGTCGTGGTGGTGGCCATGGGGAAAATCACTAGGTTTCACCTCCACAGATTTCTCATGAGTCAGATCGGGAGAGAACACAATTATGCTAATTATTAGAGGAGGTTCTTGCCTAGCTTGGTCTGAGGCAGGAAGGTGAGCAGTTAGTGATTTGGGAGAGAGAGATCTCCCAAGAGGAGGGAGTTAGCTATTGAGCATTATGCCATTTTAGCTAGTCACATGAGGGACCATCTTTGAGCACATCCTCCAACATTTGATGGGATAGGCAGTGGATTAGTGGTAGAGATTTGGCTTATCGATCTAAACCAATAATTTTCTATGCACCCATGTGGTAGCAATACCAAGGCTAGATGTGACATAATGCATCTCTGAGGATTTGCATCCACATGGTGGTGCCTTGAGGAGTAGAAGCTCCATCTAGATATAGACTCAGTGTCATGGGAGATGTTCCTTGAGTGATTTAGAGCCCCATTCTTGTCTAACCATTGGTGACAATTTCGTGCAGATGAGTTTCATGAGCTTAGATAGTTGGAAATCTCAGTGGAATAGTATGAGTGGAAATTCTATGAACTTAAGCAGTACGCTAGCATTGGAGATGACAAGGGCATGTTAGTACAACACTTTATCAAGAGCTTAAATGCCCATATCAATCATGGTGTTCGAGTGTTTGAGCTGATAACATGGAGATAGCTATGGAAAAGGCTTGGATTGCTGAGGAGAATCTATCTATGGCTTTAGGTGGACAAACAGGGTTTCAAATTAGTAGTTCACCTTTGACAGGGTTCAGTTCTCATGGTGATCAATCACAGTTGGAAGGTCCATCTAGGACTAAGCAGGCACCCTCTAAGCATGGCCAACAACAACAACAGTAGTAGCCCTCACATTCAAAACATAAGAACTCATGATCTCATCAAGATGATAGGTCTCAGTTAAGGAGATAGGAACTGGAGATGAATTAAGCATTATCACTCTGATCAACCAACCCGGAGTTCACAGTCTGTAGTTAATAGGGGCAGTGTTTAGCAGTCTAGTGCACCTCTAATTAGTAGAGGTTTTTGCAGAGGTATGGGGTGCTTCTCATGTGGACATTAGGGTCATATTGATCATCAGTGTCCTTAGAAGAGCACTTCTAGATTTACATAGAGACCAGCAGCCTAAGAGCCGACAGTAGGGGATGCAGGTAGATCACAAAGAGTTTTTGCTACAGTTGATAATTGCCAAGCTAAGCACCAAGGGAAAGTGGTTGAGACATCAGGTGTGTTACAGGGTAGTAGAGTTTATGTTCTCTTTGATTCAGGTGCTTTAGACTCCATTATTTCTCCTTTTCTTGCAGCGTGATGTGGACTAGTGGTAGTGAAGCAGGACAATAGGTGGAAATTTGAGTTAGCTTCTAGTACTAAGGTCATAGTTGAGTCCCTTGTTCGTGGTTGTAGGTTGAGGATTGGATCTCTTAACACCATGATAGATCTTCGTATCATTCCTCTTGGGTCTTATGATGTTGTATTGGGAATGGATTGGTTAGAGGCTCATAGAGGGGTTATAGATTTCTGTTGTAAGTCGGTGAAGTGTGTTGATGATTCTGACAGTGAGGTTGAGGAAGTTGGGATTCAAAGCCTATTTCTTTGATTATGATCTTAGCTATGTAGTTGAGGAGGTGTATACAATAGGGATATTAGTTATTTGCAGTGATAGTCAATGATTTTGAGTTAGGAGAGAGTCAGGAGGAGGTGTCACTTGATATTCATCCCATTCTTAGAAAGTATGCCAATGTTTTTCCTAGCGAGATTCCAGGGATACTACCTAAGCATGACATTGAATTTAAGATCGATCTTGTACCTAGAGATAAGTCCATTTCACAAGCCCCTTACCAAACGACCACTTAGGAGCTTAAGGAGCTTTGATTACAGCTTTAGGAGTTTTTAGAGAAGGTATTTATTCATCCTAGTATCTCTCCTTGGGGAGAACTAGTGATTTTTGTGAAAAAGGATGGTTCCTTCTGATTGTGTATAGATTATTGGTAGTTGAACAAGGTGACAATAAAGAATAAATATCTGTTGCCAAGGATGGATGAGCTATTTGATCAGATCAAGGGTGCTAGGGTATTCTCAAAGATTGATCTTAAATTAGGTTATCACCAGCTACACATCTTCAAGGTAGATATACATAAGACCACATTTCATACTTGATACAAAAACTATGAGTTCATAGTGGTGCCATTTGGGCTAACAGATGCACCCTTAGTGTTTATGAGTTTGATGAATGGTGTGTTTCAAACCTACCTTGATTGATTTGTCTTGGTGTTTTTAGATGATATATTGATCTATTCCAGGACTATGGAGGAGCATGAGGATCACTTGAGACAAGTGCTACAGTGTTTGAGGGAGAATCAATTGTATGTTAACTTGTCAAATTGTGAGTTATTCAAGACAGAAGTGAAATATCTAGGACATGTTATCTCTGGTGAGGGCATTTTCATGGATCCTGCAAATATCCAAGCTATCATTGAATGTCTTGCACCTACTAATGTTTTCAAGGATAGCACACCCCATTACTTCTCTTTAGAGGAAAAAGAAGAATTTTTTTTGGTCAAAGTAGTGCGAGGTAGCTTTTCAAACTATTAAGAAGAGATTGACTAGTGCTACAATCTTTGCTGCTTCTAATCCTTTTGGGGAATTCGTAGTTTGTATAAATGCTTCCTTGGAGGGTATAGGAGTTGTGTTGATGTTGGAGGGTTGTGTGATTGCCTACGAGTCTCACAAACTCAAGGAACACAAACTAAATTACCCAACACATGATCTAGAGTTAGTTGCAGTAGTACATACTTTCACGAGGTGGAAGAAATTTTAATTAGGGCATAGATCTTAACTACACATTGATCACCATAGTTTGCAGTACATTTTTACACAGTCTAATCTGAATGTTAGGGAGAGACGATGGATGGAGTTCCTATGTGAATATGATTTTGAGGTGAAATTCATCTAGGGAAAGGATATGTGCAAGATCATCATGGAAAAAATAGGCTCTTAAGCGGCAAAAAAAAGAAGAAAATTTAGGGTCAGGAAACTTGACGTAAAAATTTGAATAATTTAACTATATTATTTCAAAAATATGTAAGAATAGAATCTATAGAAAATTGAATGTAGTTTTTAAACTACTAGGTATATTTATTTATTTTTTAAAATGTATTTGGTGAAATTTTGAAATTTTAATGCATTAGTACTTAAATTTTAGTGAAAAAATAAAAGTAGGTGTTTGTCTAGCCACCCTAACCACAATAAAATGATAATATTTTTTTATAATATTTTAGATATAAGTAGAGGACTCATGTTCCAATGTGATGCATATTTTTTGTAATTTTTTTCCATGTAAATAATTAATTATGAATTTTTTATTATAACTTTTAAAAAATATAAAAAATCCTATGTCTATACACCTTAACTTGGTCAAAACTTCATGAAATCCAATTTTTCTTTTTTTAATCCTATAGTATGTGAAGCATAGAATGTGACACATGTTTTGTATTCAAAAAATGTGATACCATTTGAAAGCTATAGATGTTTTTCAATCAGCCTATCAATTAGGACTTTAGTCATAATTCAGATAGAAAATGAATAATAATTTTTAATTAAATTCAAAGTAAAGCATAATTTAAATTGGTGAAAGCTAAGAATCTCCTTTAAAAAACCCTTTTCATTTCATCAATTTTGGGTAAAAAAAAAGTCATCAACCACATGGGCCATCATATCACTTACATATCACCAATTTTTGGCCCATCATGATCCTGCACATACCCGAAAGGAGAATGTGGTTATGGATGCACTTAGGAGGCTCAGAGACATGAGTTATCAGCAATGACTCTTGGTGTGGATTTGGGGAATTAGATACTTCCAACTCTTCCTTTAGATGGTTGGTATTAGGAGGTGATGACTAAGGTGGAGTTAGGTAGAGCTTTAGAGGGCAGGTTTGCAGGATTCCCTGGAGTCAGATGGTCTTTTGAGACATTTGGGTCATATTTATGTACCATCCACTCGAGATATTCACTCTTTTATCATGTTAGAGGCACATCAGGCACTGTATTCAACTCATCCTGGAGTCAAGAAGATGCATGCTAATCTTTGACAACTGTACTTTTGGGCCAGTATGAGTTGACATATTGTTGAATTTGTGTCAAGGTGTCTAGAGTGTTAGAGAGTGAAGCTAGAACACTAGAATCCTATAGGAATTTTCTAGCCTCATTTGGTTTCAGAGTTGAAATGGGACATTATATCATTAGATTTCATTGTTGGGTTGCCTATTTCTTCACATCAACATGATACCATTATGGTCACGGTTGACAAGTTGATGAAGGTGGCACACTTCTCTCCTATCTGTTGCTCTTACAATGCATAATCAATGGCCAGAGTTTTCATGGAGAACATTGTCAGGTTACATGGTATTCCTCATTGGATCATTTCAGATAGAGATCCAGTATTTGCTCCAACTCTATGGATGTCCCTACAACATGCATTAGGGACTCAGTTGAACTTCATTTCAACTTATCACCCAGAGATGGATAGGAAGACCAAGAGGGTTAATAAAATCCTTGATAACATGCTTCGAATGTACGTCATGGATTAGTAGACACAATGGGAGGACTACCTATATCTGGTAGAATTTGCATACAATAATATCTATCACAGTTCTATTCACATGCCTTCCTTCTAGGCATTATATGGTCTTCAATGTCAAACCCCATTGAGTTGGGATCATATAGGGTGGATTCTTACAAAAGAAATATGTTGATGCTTATAGGGTGGATAGTTAATTCTTAGTTGGTGATCGGGTTTTCCTACGAGTGCAACCATGAAAGAGTCTGATCCAATACGAAAAATGCTCTAAGCTTGCGCCATGTTTTGTTCGGCCTTTTGAGATCTTGGAGAGAATTCATCTTGTAGCATGCTATGCTTCTTTTCCACCTAGTCCCTCATGCATACATGATGTATTTCATATTTGAGTACTTAGACCATATTATCCTGATATATTTCACGTCCTCAATTGGAATGCATTAAAGGTTGAGGATGGGAAGCTAGCTTTGGAGCCCACAGAATCATTCAACATAGGACACTCACAATCAGGAGACAATACTTAGAGTAGGCTAGGGTCCACTGGGATCAGAATGATGAGTCTTCGGCTTCCTAGGAGGATGCTTCCAAGATGAGAGAACTTTATTCTTATCTATTTACAGGCTTCCAAGAGTAAGCTTGGTCCTAGGAGCAAGGATATGATCCCCCCTCTGTTTTCTTATGTCTGGACAACTTCTTGGATTTCATCTAGACTTTATGTTGTTTTGCTTGACCTTATGTTACTACTTGATAGACATTATGACACTATTTGATATTACTCAGACATGGTGATATTTTCATGAGTAAATATTGTGACTATTTGATAACATTATGATGCTTAGAGGTACTGCCACAATAGTGGTTTACAATTTCTAGGAGATCCTTATTTTTGCTAAAATCACATAATTTTAGAAAATATAATGATTTAAACCTTGAAATGTTCCATTTAAAAGATTCCAATTGAAAAGGGTTTGATCAAACCACCTTAGACCAAGCCCCTTTGGATAGAACCTTGCTAGTTTTAAACCATACCTATAATGGAGTCTCCTTTACACCTATCAAAATGTTGATAAAAAACAACTTTTGATTTACCTTTAGGGGACCAAATGAATTCAGTTAAAATTTATTTTTTTGTAAGTTTTTAGTCCTTATTATAAGCTTCCAAAAAAGTATAATTTTAATAAAATTTAATTTGATTATAATATTTATTTTTATTTCTTGTGAATGTAGGTTTTCACCGAAAATCAAGCTCTTTGTTTTGCACATGTGGAAAAATAGAAAATTATTAGAAAAAAAATGAAAAATATGAGTGCACCATATATTGAAGTCCTTGGTCCAACAAAAAAAAAATTGAATTTCAATACATAGAAAAAAAGTTACACATTATACATCAGCTATCTCTAAATTGTAATTGGTTTGACTTTGAAACTTAATTAAAGAAAAAATATTCAATAACAAGCTATGTAACAAAGTGAAAGCACTAGATATTAGAGTTAAAAATCTAAATTTGAAAGAATTATAATTTTATTCTTAATGGGAAAAAAGTTATGCATTATACGGTGGCGCCACATTTTAAAAATGTTGTTTTCTGAAAAAATTAGTTTTTGAGGGAGATGGAAAAAGAAGTGAAATCTGATTCCAAAATTTTAGAAAAAATTATTTAGAATCTATAGAAAAATTTCATGAAACTCTAGTTTTCATCATCTTCAAATTCCTCATGGTTTAGCTGCTATAGGTGCTCGAAAGTGAAGATTTAGTTAAAAAAATTATTTGTGTCCAATTTTGCAAAAAATTGTAAACCACTATTGTGGGATCACTTAGTGATATTGATGGCATTGTGATATTTGATGTTTCTTAGTTATATTATGTTTAGAAAATTAGTTGATTGCTTATTTGAGTATCATGGATATGATGTTTTGAATTGTTAGATGTATGCATTATCATGTTTTGATATCAATGGGTATGAGTTGGTGATGGGGAACAATGTTGCATCACTTTCTTGTGAGTGCCCTATGACACTGTGACTTCCCCATCATGCTGTGACTGATTATTTCCTTATTGTACATGTTTGACCCTTCATTTTGTTGCGAGTTGTAGGTACACCACATTAAATCCACTTGATTATTAGGTTTGAGTGTGCTCGAGCCCAATGGAGTTGTTTTTTCAGAGGTAACACTGGGTTCCCCACATCGAGCCATCGTCCTTTTCAAGGATGAATCTTTTTGTTGCACCCCATCAGTAAGGTCTATTGGTATTGTTTCATCTTCGTTGTGGTCATTTTAGCTTTTCTTTTCTTTGGGTTGATAATTGTTGTCTAATCATTGTGTCATGTTTGTGACTTGTATTTGGTTCAATTATTTCCTTAAATTTAAATTTTCAAATTGAAGGCTTAAGTTAGTGAAAATAAAATTCATATTAAATTAATGAATTAAATTAAAATGAATATGGTATTTAATTTTAATAAATTAAATTAATAGTTATTTCTTAAAATAGAACATTTAAAGGTATGTGCAGGATCATCATAGAAAAAATAGGCCCTTAAGTGGCAAAAAATTCAGAAAAATCAGAGTTAGGCAATTTGACGTAAAAAATTGAATAAGTTATCTATATTATTTCAAAAATATGTAAGAATAGAATCTGTAGCAAATTGAATTTAGTTTCTAAACTACTAGGTTTACTTCTTCTTTTTTAAATCTATTTGGTGAAAATTTTAAATTTCAATGCAGTAGTACTTAAATTTCAGGGAAAAAATAAGAAGTAGGTGTCTGTTTGACCACCCTAACCACAATAAAATGACAATATTTTTTTAAAATATTTTAGAAATAAGTAGAGGACTCGTGTTTGGATGTGATGCATATTTTTTTGTAATTTTTTTCTAGGTAGATAATTAATTATGAAGTTTTTATTACAAGTTTTAAAAAAATTAAAAACTCGTATGTTTGACCCCCTTAACTTAGTCAAAACTTCATGAAATTCAATTTTTATTTTTTTAATCCTATAGTATGTGAAGCATGGAATGTGATGCATGTTTTGGATCCAAAAATGTGATACTGTTTGAAATCTATAGATGCTTTTGAATCAACCTATCAATTAGGACTTTAATCATAATTCAAATAGAAAATGAATAATAATTATTAATTAAATTCAAAGTAAAGCATAATTTATATTGATGGAAAGTTGAGAATCTCCTTTAAAAACCCTTTTCATTTCATGAAATTTTAGTAAAAAAAAGGTTGTTAACCATATACCCTACAAATACCCATCATATCGCCACTTTTTGGCCCATCATGATCCTACACATACCCTTAAATAATATATATGTATATAAATGCGCGTGTGTGTATATATATATATAAGAAATTTAAGATAAGAAATTAATATTAATGGCATAGTGTGTGTAAAGTGAAGAGGGGGTGAAAAGTTAAGTGAATGGTTAAATTAAACAAAAATTTGAAAAGGGAGGAATTTGAGATTTAGTGGATGAGGGTATGTGCAAGATCATGATGGGCCAAAAAGTTGCAATATGATGGGTATGTGGCTGATGACTATTTTTTTACCCAAAATTGATGAAATGAAAAGGGTTTTTAAAAGAGATTCTCAGCTTTCCACCAATATAAATTATGCTTTACTTTGAATTTAATTAGTAATTATTAATTCATTTTCTATTCAAAGTATGACTAAAGTCCTGATTGATAGGTTGATTGGAAAACATCTATAGCTCTCAAACGATATCACATTTTTTGAATCCAAAACATGCCTAACATTCTATGCTTCACATACTATAGGATTAAAAAATGAAAAATTGAATTTCATGAAGTTTTGACCAAGGTGGTGACATACAAGTTTTATATTTTTTAAAAAGTTATAATAAAAAATTCATAATTATTATTTACTTGGAAAAAAATACAAAAAAATATGCATCACATAGGGCATGAGTCACTCTACATATATCTAAAATATTATAAAAATTGATTATCATCTTGTGGTGGGGTGGTCATACTTACTTATTTTTTCCTCGATTTAAGTACCTTGCATTGAAATTTCAAATTTTAGATTTAAAAACAAACCTAGTAGTTTAGAAACTACATTCAATTTGCTACAGATTCTATTCTTACACATTTTTGAAATAATATAGATAACTTATTCAAATTTTTACGTCAAGTTTCCTAACTCTTTTTTTCTGATTTTTTTGCCACTTAAGGGGTTGTTTTTTCCATGATGATCCTGTACATACCCACAAATAAAATGCAGTTACGAAAATTAATCAAAAAGGAAGTGGAGTTAACTCCATAGGGGAAATTGGCTTAATTATCTCAGAGGAAAAACTAATTCTTGTTTTGGGGGATTTTTCCATGAATGTATCCAGGGGTTTTCTGGAAAAAGATGCTCTGAAGTTTGGAGGAAGTCTTTTGGGTTTGGGAATTTTATAGTGGAATTAGAAATTGGAGTTGCTAAAACTTGTAGATTGAAGCCTTGGAAGAAGTTTGGAGCTTCAACTTGGGGTTGACTCTAGAAATCATAGTCTAGTTCAATTGTGCAAAATCTTTCCATGTTCCTCTATCATCTCCCACTGTGCTTTGTTCCTGTAGAAAATTTTTGATTGTTGAATAATTGATTTTGAAGTTAAAGGAAACATTTCTAGAAATTTTTGTCTTTCTGGAAATACTATTCCTCTATAATCTTGTTTTTTTCTTGTCTAATAATAACTATTTTTATATAAAAACCATTTCTAAAGAATATCATTGTAAACCAAGATGTTACAGTAATTTGAGCTCTTAATCTTCTAGAGACCTTTTTATTTCAACTTTATTCAATTCTTAGACTTTAGTAAACCATATTTGAAATTCCTCTTACTCCTGGAGATATTCTCTTGGTATATTTTTCCGGTCTTTATCCTTTCCCTAAACTATTTTGCATTCTAATTGAATTCTTCATTTGTACTGGAACTTATGCCTGGGTAGACAATTATTTAACCCTGAATTAGTTCGAACCTTATTTAGGTGCTACTCTTGTATTTTTATTTTTCCTTCTTCTACAGCCATTTCCATTACTACTTGAGTTAATATGCGTAATATAATTTTTATCTTACAATTTTCAAGGATCTTCTTGGCCAAAGGTGTTAACCTATGACAGTCTAATTCTTGTGACTAAACGTAACCCGAAGATCAAATATGTGAAATTCTCAAAATTAGTTTATGTAGATTATCATTGTTAAACCATACTTATTTCAGTTGGCCACTTCTCTCTTCCACTCACTTGAGTTACAACCGAAAGTGGTGGATAACGATCTTATTTTATCTTCTATGCAATTGACCATCCTCTGTTTTGTTGTATCTTAGTTCCATGTACAACAAATGCTTTATAAAATTGTAGTTTTAGACACACTTTAATTCCATATTTTTCTACAATAATTTTAAGGGATTTATCAAATTTTGTTTATTGTCACTTGTAGATTGACATTGTGCAAGTTTCGATGTCTATAATTATTCCTTATTGATCATATTTTACCTTTGATTATAGTTGTAAGTTAGTCTTTTAATACCTGAAGCATTCATGAGTGAACTGTATGTTATCAAAATGCCTTCTCTATTTGATATGGCCACTTCCTGTCAAGAGATAGATTACTTAGTTGGCCTAATCTAAGTCAATTTGTATAGGAGTCTTCTTTTAAAATTATAGATAATAATATATTTCTCCTCTTATCTTGAATTCTTTAGTTTGACTTTTAGTTTATGTATTCATTCATTCTGTCCTATCTAACGGAATATCATTTAACACAGTGGATTTATACAATGGAAACTGATATATCTATGTGTGGATTCTTTAAGGAATGTAGATGGCATGTTAAACTATCCTTTTTATGCTCTTTATGTTCTTGAACCTTAGATTTTTGGACCCAATGGACTCTCTAACTCTTATAGAGTTTTCACCCAAAAGGAGAGAGATTAGATCCAAAAATGCTAACTAGTTCATTCAAATGTGGGATGTGTGAGATGTGTTATGATGTAAATAGAATGATCTAAGTGCTTCTAAACTATGAAATTGATCAAACATCCATGCAAAATCCAAGAATTATGACTTGTTTGAAAACACATTATGTATTGCTAAAATGAACTAAATGAATGAAATATGTAGAACAGAAAGAGATGGATGAAATTAGAGTGCATCTAGAGGTAGAATGATGTTACTGGAATATTATAGCATGTTTTATGAACTTCTATCAATGGCCACTAGGGCTCATTTGCCATGCATGGTGAATCAGTCCTCCTGCTGGTGAAATCTTCCAAAAACTTCTTTCTGACTGGTCAGAGCTAAAATCTCAAAAAATCAACTTTCAAGCCTACAGGTGGGACTCATTCATCATGGGTGGAAAAAAATTCCATCTACAAAAATCTAGAAAGTCAAAGGAAGATTCTATGGAGTTAGATCTGCAATTCTACCTCATATAGGTCTCCTCTTCTGAAACTGTCAGATCCAGGTCTGAAAGTGACTTCTTATTGATTATTTGACTTGAATGATGAGAAGAATACTTGAATGAATTTTTCACTTGATCTCCAATTATTCTCAAGCTTCCAAAGGACCTAAATCTACAAAAATATAAGAAGAAGAGAATAGATGTTGATTGTTAAGGCATGGAGGTTTGCCTTGGTCAAAACCCGTTTAGGTAATTAAACCAAATTGATCAATGAAATGAATGAAACATGCAACAATGAAAATTATTACCTTTCCATGATGATTGATCTTGAAAGTCTACAACATAACATCTAAAATCCTCCCTTGAATGTCTGAAAATTGATTTTTTAATGCCTTGAAACCTAAGTTGCTTAATTGAATATGGAGGAATAATGGATTGAAGATGATAAGAAGGTGGAAGGTCTCCTCTCTCAAAATAAAGGGGAAAAAACTTATTTATACAAACTTGTGCCTTAGTAACTATTCATACCTTATCACAAGCCGACATCAAATAATTTTTGAATAAAAATTCGAAAGGAAATTTGAAATATTTTGAAATTAGAGCCAAGAAGGATTCATTCGCCACCCATGGTGAATGGGTCCCACCTTGGATTCAAAAGTGGGTGTCAAGATTTAACTTGCATTTAATATTGTTTGTCAAGTTTACATTCAAAGATACACTTGATTAAGACATGTGAGGACATAAAGGGGTCAAATAAGTCATAAGAAAGGTGTAAATAAGGAGATGTGCCTAGGAGAGTGTGAATGTTTGTTACAGGACTTTACAACTCTTCAAAATAGGACTTGTTAATGAATAGAAAGGAATATCTATATGAATTATAGTAAACAGAGTCTAGAAGAGTGTAGAAATGTGTTCCAACACTTCACAACACCTTCACAAGATGTCATTAAATGTGTTTTATTTGATTTGGAAGGGTCCAAGACCTAGTGTGGATGCATAAAATGTCTCACAACACTAGATTAAGAGCTTGTTTTAGTCAATTAACCTTATGTCAAGAAATGAGTCATTTTTTCTACAACACATTTAGCCCCCACTTTAGTGAGAGGACGAACTTGCTTCCTCACACTAAAGTAGATAGTCAAGAGAGATCCACATGTACGCCAAGCCCCCAAGATACAAAATAATACAAAGGAAGGAGAGACAAGATGACAAAGATGTACTCACTTTGTGGCCACAAAACTAGTTGTGCTTAGGGTTAGAAGGTCCAAAAAGAAAGAAAAAGAAAAAGGTGAGAAACATAGGCTAGTTGATATGCACTCACAAACACAAAAGTGGCTATGGGGAGAAGTTATACCGGTAATTTGGATTCCCACTGAACAATTCCAAAGCTATACCCGTTCAATAAATTTAAAAAGGCACCAAAATAAAATGCTAAAAATACAAAATACCATAGTCATGCAAGCTATGTTATTCAAGCTAAAAAAAATGCAAAGAAAATGTAAAGAAAATGCAAAAGAATTTAAAGAGATGATATTCAAAGGAATTTTGTTTGATTCATGCAATTGTCTCATCTGAAGGAACATCAAGTTCAATGTCTCCAAGAGAGGATAATCTCATCATCATGGGCAACATTGTACCTAACGCTTCCAAGAGAGATAATCAAAGGAAAATAAATAAATAAAAATCACACAATGAAATGTAAGTGGTGATGTATGCCCCCACTTTAAAGTGGTTGCTAACACCATTGTTGTGAGAAATTTCTTTAAAGTAGAAGAAAGTAAAGAGAAAAACATGAGAGCTTATGTGAAAAGCCCTATGTCAAGTCATATGTTTTTGATAAGCTACGCCATGAAAGAGAGAAGCATGTCATATGCGAGCCAACTTAAGACATGTCATCCACATCCCAAGCTTGTTTTTATATGTATTCATGAAAGGTTAACAATTAGCTAAAGAAGTCAATGACAAGTGACATACGAGAACAAGACTTCAAAACCACTTGCTCCCATTAAGTGTAGGAAAAAGGTGAGCTGAAAGGATTGAGGAAATGTATGCTAGAGTGAAAAGTAATCACAATTAAAGGGATTAGATACCCAAATAGGGAACCATACCAAACTCCTAAAAATGCTCTATTTTATGACTCAGAGCATGACATTCATTAGTGGAGTGACTAGGAACTCTATGATAGGCATAGTATGAAGTCATGGAATAGCATTTATTTTGAATTCGAGGAGAGAGGGTGATCAAGTTATCATGGAGAAGTGTTGTCAAGATACCTTCTTGATCAAGAGGATAAGGTGATTGTGTGATTGGGGTCAAAGATACATCATGCATAGATGTCATACCTACATCAGACTCAATAGATTGTGAGAGTTTGTTGTCTTCATTATAGAAGGATACAAAATCTAACGAATTCAAATCATAAGTATTTTGCAAGATGATAGTTTGAAAATTTTGAGAAGGATGATATTCAAGACCACTAGTTTGTAAGGATGAAGGGTGATGAAGAATGAGGTAATTATCAAGATGTCCTATGGGATATGTATGAGGTTCATTGATTAAAGAGGATCCAATGGACACTTCCACATCCATATCCTCAACATGATTGTTTTGATGTATCTTGATGTAAGGGAAATCAAGAATTAAATGATTAGCGAAGGAAGAAGTATTATGAGTGTAATCACAATCCAAGTCCATGATAGTCTCCCTAGGAGGAGAGTTCGGAGGAGAACAAAAAACAACGTGTTTCACAAGTAAGGCTTGGTTCTTCTACAATAACTTCATTTCCAATAGGGGAATGATCGATGATGGGATTATGAAGAGGGGAATGAGGAGGGAGTGCTAGGTGAGTGTTAAAGATCATTAAGATCTAATTCTCTTGTTCCATATTATCTACCCTACAAGGAGAACTTGTAATATGTTCATCTAAGTTTGAGGTTTGGATAGAAGCTCCATCACGAGTGGAGGAGGTATCAAGAGAAGAACCACTATGGTTGTCAAATAGATCCTCCCAAAGGATAGGGATATTAGGGAAGGGAGAATCAAGGGTGTCGTGATTGTTAATAGGGACGTCATCTAATACCAACCTATCCTCTTGACATTGAGGAGGGATATTAGGAGATGAAAAATATGGAGTATCATGACCATGGAGACTTGGTAAGATGACATTTAGGAATGCATTTATGATTTCATTTTCTTGTTGTGTAAGGTCATCCAAAGGGGAATAAGGAGATGGAAAATCACTATTTTAAAGACTTATGACTTCTTGCATCTCAATACCTTTGTCACTAGTATGAGAGGTATCAAAAGAAGAAAAAGTATGTGTGCTAAGATTGTCAACATTACCATTCTCACCAAATGGGAAATGCAAGATTAAGAATTGAAGTAATGGATTGTGTCTTAAATTTCCTAGTATGGTTATCAAAAGGAAACTCATAAAAGGGGATATTATGCATGTTAAATCCATTTTTAATCAAATCAAGAGCACATGTTGTGAAAGAAAAGATGTTGAAATGAAAGAAAGTACAATGCAATGCAATGTTTAGTTTTGAAGAATATGAAACAAGCTAAAACTGAAATGTGGTGAGTGCAAAAGGTGAAATGAAACAATGCATGAAATGAGCTATTTGAAGTGAAATCTAGTGAAATGCATGCTACAGAAATGCAAGTAACTAATATATACAAGTTAAGGCACCAATGAGAAGCCTAAAAACCAATTTCTGATCTGTAAAGTGTTGTTTCATAGGTTAGAAGGGACTGATTCGCCCAAGGTGGAAAATGAGTCCTAGTCTAGAAGTTTTTGAAAATTTTCAAAAATTTTAAACTAATTTATAGGAATTCTAAGAACCAATACATAGACCTAAATGAAAAATGCACAATTTTAGTAAATCTAAATGAATTTAGATGCAACAAATGCAACCTAAATGCACTTGTTATGAATGCAAGTTGTAAAACCTGAAATGCAAATGAATCATGCAAATCCTAATGCAAAATCAATGCAAGCCTAGATCTATTAGAAAGGACTCCAAAATCAAACAAGAAACTATTCTAAAATTTGGGTTCACCAAAATGAACTGTAGATTTTTGGACCCAATGGACTCTCTAACTCTTATAGAGTTTTTCACCCAAAAGGAGAGAGATTAGATCCAAAAATTCTAACTAGTTCATTCAAATGTGGGATGTGTGTGATGTGTTATGATGTAAATGGAATGATCTAAGTGCTGCTAAACTATGAAATTGATCAATCATGCATGCAAAATCTAAGAATTGTGACTTGTTTGAAAACAAATTGTGTATTGCTAAAATGAACTAAAGGGATGAAATATGTAGAACAAAAAGAGATGGATGAAATTAGAGTGCACCTAAAGGTAGAGTGATGATACTAGAATATTTTGGAATTTTTTAGGAACTTCTGTCAATGGCCACTGGGACTCATTCGCCAAACATGGCGAATCAGTCCTACTGCTAGTGAAATCTTCCAGAAACCTATTTCTGACTGTCGAGAGATGAAATCTCAAAAAGTAAACCTTCAGGCGTACAGGTGGGACTCATTCACCATGGGTGGCGAATCAGTCCACCTACAAAAATCTAGAAAATCAAAGGAAGATTATGTGGAGTTAGATTTGCAATTCTGCCTCCTACAGGTCTCTGCTTCTGAAATTGTTAGATCTGGGTCTGAAAGTGACTTCTTGTTGATGACTTGACTTGAATGATGAGAAAAAGACATGAATTAATTTTCAATTTTATCTCCAATGATTCTCAAGCTTCCAAAGGACCTAAATCTGCAAACACATAAGAAGAAGACAAGAAATGTTGATTGTTGAGGCATGGGGGTTTGCCTTGGTCAAACCCCATTTAGGTAATTAAACCAAATTGATGAATGAAACATGCAACAATGGAAATGGTTACCTTGTCATGATGATTGATCTTGAAATTCTGCAACATAACATGTAAAATCTGCCCTTGAAAGTCTAAAAATTGATCTTTTAATGCCTTCAAACCTAAGTTTCTTGATTGAAGATGGAGGAATAATGGGTTGAAGATGATAAGAGGATGGAAGAAGGTCCTATCTCTCAAAATAAAGGGAAAAACACTTATTTATAAAAACTTGTGCCTTAGTAACCATTCATACCTCATCACAGGCCGACATCAAATGATTTTTGAATAAAAACCCAAAAGGAAATTTGAAATATTTTGAAATTAGAGCCCAGAAGGACTCATTTTCCACCCATGGCAAATGGGTCCCACCTTGGATCCAAAAGTGGGTGTTGGGATTTAACTTGCATTTAATATTCTTTGTCGGGTTTACATTCAAAGATACAATTCATTAAGACATGTGAGGACAGAAAGGGGTCAAATAAGTCATAAGAAAGGTGTAAATAAGGAGATGTGCCTAGGAGAGTGTGAAATTTTGTTATAAGACTTTACAACTCTTCAAAATAGGGCTTGTTGATGAATAGCAAGGAATATTTATATGAATTATAATAAATAGAGTCTAGAAGAGTGTAGAAATGTGTTACAACACTTCACAACACCTTCACAAGGTGTCATTAAATGTGTTTTATTTTATTTGCAAGGGTCCAAGGCCTAGTGTGGATGCATAAAATGTTTCACAATACTAGATTAAGACCTTGTTTTAGTCAATTAACCTTATGTCAAGCAATGGGTCCTTTTTTCTATAGCATAGCTCTAGACTATCACTATTAATAAATAGAGAAGTGCATGTCGTTATGGGTTAAAGAAAAACCTAGTTATGTATGTGTCTCTTTAAAAATACTTATGTATATATAATATGTTGTCTGTGTAGGAAGAGTTCAGCCATCCCATGATGACCCAAATACTAGGTATTTCGATTGACTTATGTATTCTTAGAATCTACTTTAGGGTATGTGTAGGATTATCATAGAAAAAATAGGCCCAAGTGGTGAAAAAATTCAGAAAAATCAAAGTTAGCCAACTTGACATAAAAATTTGAATAAGTTATCTATATTATTTCAGAAATATTTAAAAATAGAATATGTAGCAAATTGAATGTAGTTTCTAACCTACAAGGTTTATTTTTAAAAAAAATCTATTTGGTGAAAATTTGAAATTTCAATGCAGTAGTACTTAAATTTCAAGGAAAAAATAAGAAGTAGGTCTTTTTCGGACCACCCTAACCGCAATAACATGATAATATTTTTTATAAGATTCTAGATATAAGTTAAGGACTCATTTCCCAATGTGATGCATATTTTTTTGGAATTTTTTTGCAAGTAAATAAGTACTTATGAATTTTTTACAACTTTTTAAAAAAATAAAAACTCATATGTGTGACCACCTTAACTTGGTGAAAACTTCATGATTTTTTTTTTTTTAATCCTATCATATGCGAAGCATAGAATGTGATGCATTTTTGGGATTCAAAAAATGTGATATCGTTTGAAAGCTATAGATGTTTTTCAATCAATCTATCAATCAAGACTTTAGTTGTAATTCAAATAGAAAATGAATAATAATTATTTATTAAATTCAAAGTAAAGCATAATATATATTGGTGTAAAGCGAAGAATCTCCTTTAAAAACTATTTTCGTTAATAAATTTTGGGTAAAAAAATGTTATCAGCAACATAGCCTAAACATACCCATCATATTGCCACTTTTTGGCCCATTATGCATATATATATATATATATATATATATATATATGTGTGTGTGTGTGTGTGTGTGTGTGTGTGTGTGTGTGTGTGTGTGTGTGTGTGTGTGTGTGTGTGTGTGTGTGTGTGTGTGTGTGTGTGTGTGTGATCTCTCATGCTCTTATTGTGGTAGGTATTAGCTAATTTTATCAACTATTTAATTGTATAAAAAGAATAATAATAAATTAAGGGAATAGTGTTTTCAAGGGATTAATAAACTCAATCAGATAAATTAATAGGTAGTGTACAATTCAAGAAAAACACTTTTGGAGTTGATGAATAAGTTATAATCATAAATGGATATTTTGTAATACAATTTATTTTTTCCTGCACTCATATGGCATGATTTGTTAGTTTGGAAAGTGAATGGTTGCGGACTTAGAAATGTTTGTGGGTATTGTATTATGTTTAATTCTTTCCTTGTTAAGAACTTCAAGTCTCTAGAGGCTAGTTTGTTTTGTCTAAATTTGATTAAAGTGCTCATTATTTGATTGTTGGAAATCTCATATTGTTTATGATGATGTTGAGTGCTTAGCTTGTACTATAAGTTCTATTGCAATGGGAACTTGTGAAAATGTGAATGGGAAGGATTGTCTCATCTTGTGTTTTGTTTCAAGGTTTGAGCTAAGCAAGTGGCCTCATTTTTAGCTTTAGTGGTTTACAGTGGTCAATGGAGAAGTGGCTTCCAATGGGGGCTAGTGCATAAAGGGACACTTGGATAACCCATCTGGAATTTTTGTAAACAAGTGAAAACATAAAATAAACTACAGGGAATGGGTAGCTATAACATTATCAAGATAATTTTATACCTTGCTTAGGCTCAAGTGCTTGTATAGGCTTGAGGTTAGATGCGAAGACCTGAAATTGCATAATCAACTAATTCATCTCCACGAGAGGTAGGTCAATTTTTCATATTTGGCATGAGGGCTCAAAGATCGGTAGAGGCGACTAGGATAACCCAAGATGGGGGTCGGGGCCTAGGAAGATCTACCTGGATACCCTATTACCAACTATGTGATGGCACTTCCCCAATGACAACCATGAGTTTCCTTGATTTTTGTTTTACCTTGAGTATTTATGTGCCTTTGGAAGTATAGTCACTATTGTTTGTTGTTGTGGTTGCACCTCTTGTGCTTGTGAGTTATGTTAGTCTTGTGACATCTAGTCCTTGTTTTTCTATTATGGTGGGGCCCTTTGTTACCTCCTAGCATGGGGGGTGAACCTTTGGGTTCATGTGGTTGGGTGGAACATGTTACGTTCTCCATTGGGTTCCCTTCTTATACTTGTTGTGGCAAGTCCTCTTGATCCGTTGACTTCTGCTCATCATCTTCTCTTGGGATTTTGATCATTGTACTTGTAAACATATTGTATCTTTATCATGTATCATTTATCATATGTTGAGCACTCCTCACTTGTATCAAGGAGGTATTATTGTACAAAATGTAATTTTAAACTAAAACTAATGTATCTCATGTATGTGATGAGTTATGTCATCAGTGATGTTGTATATGTTAAATCATTGAATGTTAACAATTATTCCCTTATGTTCATAGTATGGTTGTATCTCTTGGGTTTTGATTATATGTGATGAGATGCTTAATGATGATTACAATATGGTTATTTCTAAGTTATATGTTTTGTAATTAGGTTAATGGAAATTAGTAATGCATTCATGCACCCTAGAGGACATAGGATAGTAATTAAGTTATTGTTCAATTTCTATCATGCAACAATTCACATGTAAAAAAAAAAGTCCATTTTTCATTGTTTAGGTTTTTCCCTCTAGGGTTTTCGAGGCGGGCATTCTAACCTTGCATGAGTGTTTGGTTTACTATTGCTAATACCATAGAGAGAATATGTTCAACACTCATGGCATGCTATGATAGCACAATTGTTGTGGATATTGGGTTATCTAGAGCTTCCACTCTTAGTATTGACACTAGTACACTAGGCATGGATAACACCCTTAGCAACTCTTTTCAAATCCTACAAGAGAAACTAATTCAAATCCAAGAGGACTTAGTAAACCTACAACATCAAATAGGCCTTGAAAACATTTCAACTATTGCAATTCCTACCATAGAAAACATTCACCACATGCTTGAAAGTTAAGATGGCCTTGACCTTATGAAAAACATAGTTGAGATCTTTGGAAAACATCTTCCTTCAACCCCTAGTACTCCTATACCAAAAAACAATGTCACAAGCCAAGGAGGAACCCAAATTCCTCCTCCTTCAAAAATAGCCTCAATAGGTAACTATACCACTCCTCAAGTCACAACAACAATGCAACAAGTTAGTAATGTGATTCCTTCCTTAGATATTCCTACTAGCATCCCTAGTTCCTATGTAGCATCACACGCTATATCTCCTACCACATTACCACCTATTAGCATTCCATTCACTTGTCCTACTAATACACAAAATCCCTCACCACATTCATTTCCATCTCATACCACAAGTAATGATCCTCTCATAACGAAAATTTTCCAAACTATTTCATCCATGCAAAAGAAAATTTCCACTATAAACCAAAACAAAAATGGCCCACCCACTTATTATGCCAAAATTAGTCCATTATCTTTAGAGATATTGTGAAAACTAATGACACAAGGTGTAGAGGTGCCTAGATTTGAGAAATATGGAGGGAAGGGAGATTCTTCTAACCATCATAATGCCTACTTTTCCTTATATAGTGACTTTGTCCTTTAGGATAAAATTTTAGCAAAAAAAATTCCTAGGTCATCAAAAGGAGCTACCTTGGAATGATTTTCTTCCTTAACAATTCAATTCATTCATTAAATGCATTTTTTGATGCATTTGTAAACAACTTCCAAGTGCATATGACTCCCAAGATGACCTTGTTTGATTTGATGAGATGCAAGAAAAAAGAGGAAGAAAAGATAACTGATTTTATCTCACATTATCAATCACTTTATTCCCAAATCGATGTCAAGGTCCCTAACCCACACCTTCAAAAGATGTTCATAGAAAACTTGCAAACTAAGATCTAGGAAAAAATACTACATATGATGAAATTACCATCCTTCATGCACCTATGTACCACCCTTCATGGTTATCAAAATTTGGTTAGTAGTCGAGATACAAGGTCCACTTCTAGCTGAATTGAGAGATCTGAGCCCACAAACCAAAACAATTCCCAACCTTTTAGAAAACAAAACAAAGGGTTCCTTCAATTTAATCTTGCTCAACAACCAACCAAAAACATCAATGACCAAGTATTTTTTGTCAAAACCATGGTGCCCTTTAGCTATGGAGATCCGAAAAGGAAATTCCCACCCTTACTAATAGAATGTCCCAACTTTTAAAATAACAAATGACTACCTTGCCTCCTATCAAAACACCCGACCGTAATGAGACTTTTCTCCTGAGCTTTAAATCCAATGCTTATTGCCACTATCACAAACAAAATGGACAATACACGTGTGAGACATTGCAAGCATCTTAAACATCTTGTGCAAGACCTCATTTATTTTGACCGTCTATCCATTGGAGGTGCTAGTGATCAAGGAAATAAGTCCGTTTCCCCTCCAAACCAAAACTTACAAATTTTCACCAATCCAATGTTGAAACATAATATTTCATTTGTCAAAGCCAATGAAACTACAAAGAATGATGTGATGAATGTTGATATAGATGATGAAAACAATGATTTGGTTCTAAATAAATCTATTAATTCTAATTCTATAGATGAAATGGTAGGGATGATAGATGTCATCCCTTGTAAGGGAAAAACTAAGAGCCCTCTTGAAATTGCTTTCTCCTCTAAGGATATGCTTAAATATTTCCTTGATGGTCCTCTCTAAATAGCTAGTCATATTTATGACAAGCCCACTAATGGCATACTAATAGATCCCACCTATGGAGAGAACATGTGTTGGAAAGAGACACTACGAATACTTTTTGGTTTTGTCATTGATGGAAACCCTAGTCGGTGACAATTCCACATAACATCATTTGCTTATACTAGTACTCAGATTAAGGATAGTTAGGAAGAACATAGCATCCGGCAGTTTGGTGATCATCATTTCACTTACAGATTTCTAGTTTTTATTTTGAGTTATGGAACTCATGGGAGGTTTATCAGTACATATAATGTGTTGTCCAAAATCTCAGTGCCTTGTATTAAGTCTTGTGTGAGTTTGGATTTTTTTTGGTTACTTCTTTGTTTATCAGTATTTTGGGGTTGACTCAATTGATAAAATATGTTGTGGATAATCAAGGAATGTCTATTTGAATATTTTTGTGTGTGCTCATCTTGATTTGGGT
This sequence comes from Sequoia sempervirens, assembly GCA_007258455.2. Classification (NCBI taxonomy): domain Eukaryota; kingdom Viridiplantae; phylum Streptophyta; class Pinopsida; order Cupressales; family Cupressaceae; genus Sequoia; species Sequoia sempervirens. The sequence continues at coordinate 834,321,537 of VDFB02281492.1, forward strand.
CTAAGCTAAGTTGTGGATGCACATTGGATAACTCTTAAGATTTGAGCTGACAGTTGCTAATATTTTCAAGTTTTATTTGGAGCCAATATGTTGCAATTAATTTGCTACTTGCGGATATATATGTATGATCTCTCATATCATTTTGATATATGTGTGTGTTGTGTCGATGTGTATTGTGAATATCAGAAGAGTGTTAAGAGTGATTTTATGCACAATTTCACTTGCGCATAAATATTTTACAAAGTGAGTTAGAGCAGAGCAGAGAAAAATTTTAGTATAAGTCAAAAGACCAAAATATTGACATTTGAGCCTAACCAGAACTGTAATCAAGCATTTTTAGATGCTATTCTTTTAGTTCATTCTCTTGGATCTAACCCAAATCTCTGTAAGGTAGTGTACCTTCCTATTTTGAGATGTGAGCTCTAGGTAGTGTGCCTGAATGCAAGTGCATTCCCATATTGTAAATCTTTTGAGTATAGGGTGTTGTCATAATAGTGGTTTACAATTCCTGAGAGGAACAAATTTTAGCTGAAATCACATATTTTTAGAAAATATAATGATTTAAGCCTTAAAAAGTTCCATTTTAAGGATTCCAATTGAAGAGGGTTTGATCAAATCACCTTAGATCAAACCCCTTGGATAGAACCTTGCTAGTTTTAAACCATACCTATAAATGCTCTCCTTTACACCTATCAAAATGCTGATAAAAAATCACTTTTGATTTAGCTTTTGGGATCAAATGAATTCATTTAAAATTTATTTGAAAATGATTATGGTATTCCTCAGAACAACTATCCAATGAACATAATTTTAATATGTTTTGGTTTTGTTATGTATTTATTTTTTACGTTTTATTAAACATAGGTTTTTCATCAAAATGAATTTCTTTGTTCTTCACATGTGGAAAAATTGATGATTATCAAAAAAAAAAATTGAAAAATATGAGTGCACTAGATATTGAAGTCCTTGATCCAACATAAAAAATAAAATAAAATTTTGACATATACAAAAAAAGATACGCGTTATACAGTCGCGTTGTGTCTGAATTGTAATTTGTTTTACTTTGAAAATTGATTAAGGAAAAAATATTCAATAAAAAACTATCTAACCAAGTGGAAGCACTAGATATCAGAGTTACAAATCTAAATTTGAAAGAATTAGAATTTTATCCTTCATGGAAAAAAGTTATGCTTATACGGTGTGCACTTTTAAAACGTTGTTTTATGAAAAAAATCAATTTTCGTGGAGATGGAAAAAGTGCAATTTGATTCCAAAAATTTTGAAAAAAATATTTTTAGAATCTACAGACAAAATTTGATGAGACTCTAGTTTGCACCACCTTCAAATTCCTCACAGTTTAGCTGCTATAGGTGCCTAAATGTTAAGATTCAGTTAAAAAAAATAATTTCAGTGTCCAATTTGGCCAAAAATTGTAAACCACTATTATGGGATCACCTTATACTCAGATTATATTGTGGATTGACCATACACCATGGTTTTTCCCCTAATAGGGTTTCCACATAAAAATACTTTTGTTGTGGTGCTGTGGTTATTTTCTTTCTGTGTCTGCATATTTCTCTTGGTTGAATATTTTATGTGGGTTGATAATCAGAATAATAAATTTAATTTTTACAGAACACTAATTCACCCCGCATCTCAATGTAGCTTGTTTCCAACAATTGGTATCAGAGTTAGTTCCTCGAAAGAAGTCTAACAACTTGGGGATATCTTGGAAAGTGTTTTCAATGGATTCAACTAGTCTTCAATAGCAGCGTATGGTTGTCCTAGATGATCTTGACCAATCAAAATATGAGAACTGGGAACTGCAGGAAAATCTGGAAAATGCAAAAAAATTCATACAGTCATTGAAAGATAAAATAAATGAATCAAGGGAGAAGAAAAAAGAATTATGTGATTAGGTCAAGCAGAAGAATAGAATCATGGAAGATGAACAACTCAGTCATTCCTTAAAGGAGAAAACAAAAGAGTGAATTTTTTTCAAAAGAAAATGCTACCTTGAAGCGTGAGATGGAGTCCATTATGATGAAAATGACCAAGGAAATCAAAGATAGAAAGAAGAATGAAGAAAAGTTTTCTAAATCCTTGAAAGAAAAATTTGAACAATGCAACCGATTTGACAATGAATTGGAACAATCTAAAAACAATGAGGAAGTACTTGAAAAATAGCTTGATGATCTTAGAAATGAACTTACTACTACAAATGAGTACAAGGAGAATTTCAAAGACAGTTTAGCCAATCTTGATGAACTAATCAAAGGTCAAAAGGAGAAAGTTCTACATCTGGACAACAAAACTCTGAACAAAGGAATTCTAGTCAAGGAAGATTCTGGCAAGGAAATTAGATGAATGGAGCTAGAAGAAATCTAGCGAGACATCCAAATGCTCAAAGATTCAATGGTTATTGTTTTACTTGCAACAACTTTGTTGGCATGGCTTCTCAGTGTAGAAGTAGGATGAATCCCAGTGGACCATCATTCTCAGGTCAGTGCTTTAATTTCTATAAGTATGGTCGTAAGTCAAGTGAATGCAGAGTTGTGATGAATATCTTTCATAGAGATGTTAGATGCTATGCATGCATTAGATTTGGGCATATTGCTAACCAATGCAGATCAAGGAAAAATTAGTGGAACAGTTGGTCTGATTAGAGAAATTTTGTGTGCTACAACTGCAACAAATTTGGGCATATTGTTAGACTCTGTTGGAATAGAAGAGGTCTAGTAAGATAGAATACAAAACAAGATGCCAAAGGAAAAGGGAAAGTCACTACATATGTGATCAGAAGGAAAATGCAAAATAAATGGGTGAAAAAGAATCCCTCTGTCAAAGGAAATGTGCTAGCACCAGAATCTGCTTTTGGTAATTCCTCTCAGAATTAGTTTTAGGCCTTTGGCCTAGGGGGAGCTGTCAGGAAAATTCTTCACCCCCTATAGGAAAGTGATACTGGAATGTGGACTAGTCTAGTAGGTGGATCAATTCTTTTCATATGTTGTTTAACTAAATTGGAGCTAGTATTTCAAAGCTTTGGAGATCTGAAGGAGAATTATCTATCTTAGTGCTTGAAATCAAAGTAACCAGAAGAACTAGGGTTAGGGAATTTATTGTGACAAAAAGGGTTAGTTGTGCAAGTGATAAAAATCCATTTTTATCCTTCATTTGTCACTTTGCATCTTGAAGGAAAGTAGTTTGAAGAGCTCTGGAGTGAACCTTGTTGAATTGTGAAGAGATTCAAAGTGTGGAGAAGAATTTGTGAATGAAATCTGATATGACAGAAAGGTATTCTTTGAAAAGCCTGTGAATTTGTGAATTTGTAATCATGGCCACTCTGTTGGTAGTAGAGGTCAAGGATAGACCCTATCCTAAGTTTAAATGGCACCCCTATAAGTCTATTGAGACTGAACCCTTAGGAGCATTTTCATTTGTGCCATACGGTGTTTCGCACATTGAGGATATTAGGGAATATATGCATGTGAACATTGAAGAGTTAGGCACCTCTCAAATAATGAATCTATATTTGCATCGTATAATTGGAGAAGATTTTATTGTAAAACTGGAATTTCAAACCTTAGAAGAGAAGAATTTTGTGCAATTTGTGATATTTCTCATTTTTGAGGAAAATGAATGGGTGAGATACATTTGAAGCCATGTTCATGACAAGTTCATGTGGTGAAATATACCCTTCAAAATCACAAAAGATGCTATATGTGCAGTAACAGGTCTAAATTCCACCGATAGACTTCTAGTCTTGAAATTCATGAAGAAAGACAGGGTTACTAAGGCAATAGGTGTGAAATTGGATAGAAGGGCAATGAAAATAGAAGAGATTGATGACGTAGGTGTGAAATTTGTATCAATGGTCATTGGTTAAAAGATATATTATTCTAGTCGGGACAATTTTGTATCCAGTACGACCATCTAAGTGGCTTATGAAATAGTAAAGCAGAATGTAGAGTATGACTTGTGTGAGCTGCTCAGAAGTCATTTTTTGGAGAATCCAAGAAAAATCAAGAAAGACAAGAAGAATACTTTCAAATATGGTAATCTACTACTCTGCTTATTTTTCTATTTCATGAATGAAGTTCTAGGCATTGGAAAAGTACATTGGAAAAATGATGAGCCTATAGCTGTTTAGATAAGGAACAAGTTGTTTCTAATGGGTGACCGTCAGGTTAGGAACACTACCCTATGGGGGTAATTCAAAAATTTCTAGGATATGATTCATACTAGGGAAAGAATTCCCACTTCAATTGTGGAATAGTACAAAGATACTATCTACTTCATGGTGGATATTGACCAATGTCATATGGAAGTTGTTGATCCCAGAACAATTTGGATCATGCCAATGGGATACGACGTAGAGGAAAACATTATGAAGATGTATGCAAAACACTTGTTGAATTCACCTCTAGATCCAGGAGAAGAGAGGTTTGGAACATATGCAAAGAAAAGTATGCAAGTTCATGAGGAATTGAGAAAACAGGTGATAGTTAGGAAAGTAAGAAAAGAGACAGAAGTTTTTGCAGAAAGGATGGGCTTACCTGTAGAATCCTTGAAAGAAGCAAGAAGGAGGAGAGAAGAGGAAGAAGCAGCATAAATGAAGGAAAAAACAAAGTCTACTAGTACTAGTGCATCTTTTTCCTACACTAGATCTACAAGGAGTTCCATTGCAGCAAAGCCAACTCAAGACAAGCTTTTTTTGGAAAAAGGAAGAAGAATAAAAGTACAAGAACATATAAGCCTGTTTTAGAAGATGAGGAAACATAATTAAAAGTCTTGAAAGAAGTTAAAGCTACCAATAATCAGGTTGTCAAATTAAGCAAGAGAAAATATTTTGGAAAAGAAGAAAAAGAAAAGAAGGGTAAAGTTGATAAATCTAGTATGTCAGTTGATGAAGTTGCGAGTGCAGTTGTCAATGACATTAATCTCAAGCCTCTCTATGAATTGTATGAAAATTTTGGTGAATTTGGTTAAGGAGCTCAAGAAGAAGCTACTAGAAAAAATATGAACATTTTTAATAAAGTTCTTGTTGAGATTATGTCTGGCTTACCCAAGAATCTATATGACATTTTTGAGTCAAGAAGGCTAACTACTAGAATAGAAGAAGAGAATTTGAGGAAGAAATTTCTTGCATATTTGTGTCCAGAAATGTCAATTGAAGAGATGGATTCACTCCTTGAAAAAGCTAAAAAGGAATTTAAGAGAAATACAAGGGTGAATAAACTCATGATTGGTGAAATTGATGTTGTTGTTGGTGAAACTAAGGAAATTATGGAAGAGTTTTTATCAAAGAACAAGATTAACATTGAGGAAATGAATGTTGAAAATGTTCTAGAAAATGAGGCAGTGAATGAGGAGGTAAATGTAAATGAAGAACAGAATGTGAATGAGGAGAATATGAATGTATATGATCCTCAATAATTTGAGGATATTCTGATTTCTCCTAATATGGAAAATATAGAGACACCTATGGAAAGTGAAGTTCCTAAGGTGGTATTAGTTGAGGAGAAGGAGGTACAAAATGAAGAGGTTGAAGTGCCTAAAAGCAATCTGGAAACTGTCTCAGAAGAATCCAAGGCTAAAGAAGAAAAAGTTCAAGAAATCAAAGTTGAGGCAAGAGGCACTACCATGGAAGTGAAGAGATCTCTGATGGGGCAATAGGAAGATTTTGATCCTGAATTGGATGAAATTTCAATCAATCTATCAACTTTGTCCCCAATTCAGATGATGAAGGTTACATCAATTTCTCAAGCTAAGGCCAGTGAGAAAATTCAGAACTCTCACATAGAGGATAGTGAATTGCTAAGCCTTTCATCAAGATTTCTATAGAAATTAATGCCTACTCATGTCATGGATCTATCAGTTTCCTCTTCCAGTGAGCTAAAGAAGCTCATAAATGTTTTAAGTACTTAATTTGAGTTTCTTGAGAAATCTACTAAGGATAAAGTGCAAAAGGAGTTTAATAGAAAAAGACTTAGTCAGTTGAAAGTGGTGATTGCAAAGGATAAGATTTTGTTAGCTACTTGCATGAAGAACACTCAAGGCTCTGTATTTGAAGCTGGAAAAGCCTATAAGTCATGTTTAGTTATTTTCAATTTTGTTGAAGGTAATGAGAAAAAGGTGAAGGATATGTACAATCAATTAGCTACCATTTCTACTACTTTTGATCCTTTAGCTAGTGATGTGGTTCAACAAGAAGGTCAAGTGACAACCCTACCTGACAAAATAAGATGTTTAAAGAATGAAAATGATAGAATTTTTGGGAGAGTAAATGAACTCAGGGGACAAATTTGTCTGAAGATTGAGATAATGGTGGGTGCTTTGAAGGAAGTGAAAGTTGTTATAGCAATTAGTGACCAGGAGAATCTTGAAACTGTTGAGGCTCAGTCCTACTTAATGTGTGGTCACATAATAGTTTTTGGAAAGTATCAAAAAGGTTTGTGATGATAATTTAAGAGTACTAAAGAAAAAAAATTCATATATTTTGAAACATTTGTAAGTTCATGTATGTACGGTTTTGGAATTTTGTTTCGATTTCCCTAGTTTTTGCCATTGATGTCAAAGGGGGAGAAGTGTATAGTGAAAAATGTATAGCCATCATAGGGGGAGTTGTTTTCCCAAGATTGAAGTTTCTTTTTACATTTTGAAATGGTAGTGTAACTAATGTTTGTTTTGATCTGACACTTAGTCATTTTTCAATAAGTGTTTCCATCAATGCCAAAGGGGGGAGTTTGTTGGCAAGAAACAATACAAATGTATTTTTTTGTTGTCGATGGCAACCCTAGTCAGTGACAGATCCGCATAACATCATTTTCTTATACCGACAATCATATTAAGGACAGTCGGGAAGAACAAAGCATCCAACAGTTTGGTGATCATCAATTCACTTACACATTTTCCACTGTTATTTTGAGTTGTATACCTCATGGGAGATTTATCAGTATATCTAATGTGTTTTCCAAAAATCTTAGTGCCTCGTATTAAGTCTTGTGTGAGTTTGGAGATTCGATTGGTTACTTCTTTGTTTATCAGTATTTTGGGCTGACTCAGTTGATAAAATATGTTTTGGATATTCAAGGAATGTCTATTGGAATATTTTTGTGTGTGCTCATCTTGATTTGGGTCCAAGCTAAGTTGTGGATGACTATTGTGGATGCACATTGGAAAACTCTTAAGATTTGAGCCAATAGTTGCTAATATTATCAAGTTTTATTTAGAGTTGACATGTTGCAAATAAATTCCTAATCGCAGATATATATGTGTGATATCTTATATCATTTTGATATATGTGTGGTGCTTCGATGTGTATTGTGAATATCAAAAGAGTGTTAGAGTAATTTTATACACAGTTTCACTTGCACATAAATATTTTGTGAAGCAAGTGAAAGCAGAGCAGAGCAAAAGTTAAATATCAGTCAGAAGGATAGAAAATTGATATATGAGCCTAACCATAACTATAATCAAGCATTTGTAGATGTTATTCTTTTAGTTCATTCTCTTGTATCTAATCACAATCTCTATAAGGCAGTGTGCCTTCCTATTTTGAGTAGTGAGCTCTAGGCAATGTGCTTGAATGCAAGTGCATTCCCATATTGTAATTTTTTTGAGTATACTCCGATTATAATGTCGATTGGCCATCCACTGTGGTTTTTCCCCTAACAGGGTTTCCATGTAAAAATCCTTATGTTATGGTTTTTTTGTTATTTGATTTCTATGTCTACATATTTCTCTTGGTTGAATATTTTAAGTGGGTTAATAATCAGAATAATAAATTCAATTTTTGCAGAACACTAATCCACCCCCCCTCTCAATGTAGCTTGTTTCCAACAACATGATCACTAAGTAATTCTTACTATTGCATGAACTTTATCAAGATTACTATGATAAACCAAAAATATGGATCAAGAAACACGATGGTTTTGCTTGCCCTACAATAGGATCAATCATGTTACCAGTACAAATAGGATGAAAAACATTAGATGTCACATTGTCCATCATCCCATAGTTGGACCAATTTCATGTGAGGCTAGGCCATCCACAACTTTGTTCTGTGAAAGCCATCCCTTCAGTTGTGCATAAATCCTTAAAGCTTCCCATTGAAAATGAAATATTCACTTTTCACCATAGTAGATTTAACCCCTTGTCTTTGAAAGGAAACTTTTTCATCCAATCCTTTTTTCCCAAGCCCATGGAACCTATTAAGCAACAAGAGGAATTCTTTTTCATATCTTACCATAAATTCAAAGCAAATAAAATAGTTGAACTATCCCTCTAAAACATGTCTCCCTCCACTTTTTCACCTCCCATCCTTAATGAAACCATGCTTTAACCTAAAAAAAAACCCAAAGAACCAAGACCAACCTAAAACAAAACCTCCACTGATATCCTACAAATGACCAAGAAACAATGAAACCAACCCTGTCACACCCCCTGGAATCAAGCAAGCTTACAAAGTCAAGGAGAAAGTGATTGAGCTACCTATTAAGGTTTCTTCCATTTGTCCCCTTAGGGAAGATAGAAAACTATGGTTGATCAACCCGCTACTACACAAATGCAACTTGAAAAAAAAACTAAAAGAAATAGAGGTGCTAGAGAGCATACGCATAGATGTTGTGCTCTTGCTTGCAAGTTACATGAGGAACCAATTAAAGAAAATCAAAATCTAAACTTGATTGGAGGAATACATGATCAACCTCCTCCTTCACTGAAACATGGTCTTCCAACACAATCTCCACAACAAGAGTTAACCTCTTATGGGGATATTATCATACGACCTCCTATTCTTGTCAACTTGGATAATGATGACGAAGTTGCTAAAATCAATGAAGAGGTGCATAATGAATTGAATACATTATTTTCCTCTTCCATGAGCTTACATGATAAATCTCCTACAAAGTGTGTTGAACCTGGTACTTCTCCTAGTTCAACACTTGCTCTTGTCCCTTTGGTGGGCTACCCGTCTTTGGTATATAATGAACATGATTAAGAGGTAGATGAATTACTCATAGGTTGACTCAAATTTTCCATACTAATTTTTTACATTATTCCTTTTCATTTTTCTTTTTCATTTATGTGATTACATGTGCATAATGTCATCCCTCGTGATGTTTCATTTGATGTTCTCTCTCTTCATGACATTCCTCTATTTGTAACTCCATTCTTCTCTATGTTGTATATCTCTAGCACCTTTATCTTTATATCTTTCACTTTTCTCTTGTTTTTTTCCTTTTGGGGATGATGCAAGGCATCAAGACATTCATGTCTCCTTCACGTTGACTCAAAAGCCTTTTCTTTTCCTTTACCTTTGCGTTTATCTTTTATTTTTCGCTTGTGTTTTCCTTTTGGGGATGACACAAGGTATTGAGACACCCTATGTATCTTCCATGTTGACCAAAAAGGCTTTCCATTTATTTTTCCTTTTTTTTTTTTTTTCATTTGTCTTGTGTTCTCTTTTGGGGATGATGCAAGGCGTTGAGACATTCATGTTTCTTCCAAATTGACCTGAAAGGTTTTTCATTGTTTTCACTCTCTATGTGTGTCATTTTTCTAGTTCTATGTGTATTTGGGGGATGATGACAGTTTTGAGCTCCTTAAAAACATTGAAGCAAAGAAAATACTAACCCCAAATCCATAGATCCCTTATGTGTTTGGTGTTTTCATTTTAGGGGCAACCCCTCACTTTTCTTTTTATTTTACATGACACAAATTTAATCAGAAACATATGACTTGGCATAGGGCTTTCCAAGTTTCTCTCATGTCTTCTTGTTGGAAAAATGAAGAAGATTGATGGTGATCACCAAGCTAGTTTACAATTTCTAGGAGATTCTGATTTTTGCAGAAATAACATATTTAAAAAAATAATAATGACTTAAGCCTTAAAAAGTTCCATTTAAAGCATTCCAATTGAAGAGGGTTTGATCAAACTACCTTAGATCAAATCCCCTTGGATATAACCCCGCTAGTTATAAAGCATACCTATAATAAAGTCTCCTTTATACCTATCAAAATGCTGATAAAAAACCACTTTTGATTTACCTTTTGCGGGATCAAATGAATTCATTTAAAATTTATTTTTGTAAGAATATATTCCTTATTATAAGCTTCCCAAAAATTATAATTTTAAATAAATTTAATTTAATTATTATATTCTTTTCATTTCTTGTGAATGTAGGTTTTTCACCGAAAATCAAGCTCTTTGTTCTGCACATGTGGAAAAATAAAAGAAATTATAATTTTTTTTTTTTGAAAAATATGAGTGCACTAGATACTGAAGTCCTTGATCCAACCAAAAAAATTTGAATTTTGATACAAGGTATGTGCAGGATCATCATGGAAAAAACAAGCCCTTAAATGGCAAAAAATTCAAAAAAATCAAAGTTAGGAAACTTGATGTAAAAATTTGAATAAGTTATCTATATTATTTCAAAAATATGTAATAATAGAATCTATAGAAAATTGAATGTATTTTATAAACTACTAGATTTATTTAAAATATAAAAAAATATATCTCGTGAAAATTTGAAATTTCAATGCAATAGAACTTAAATTTTAGGGAAAAATAAGAAGTAGGTGTATGTCTAACCACCCTAACCACAATTAAATGATAATATTTTTTTATAAGATTTTAGATATAAGTAGAGGACTCATGTCCAGATGTGATGCACTTTTTTTATAAAAAATTTCCATGTAAATAATTAATTATGATTTTTTTATTACAACTTTTAAAGATTATAAAAACTCATATGTCTGACCACCTTAACTTGGTCAAAACTTCATGAAATTCATTTTTTTAAAATCCTATAGTATGCGAAGCATAGAATGTGAAACATGTTTTAGATTCAAAAAATGTGGTACTGTTTGAAAGCTATAGATGTTTTTCAATCAACCTATCAATTAGGCATTAGTCACAATTCAAATAGAAAATAAATAATAATTATTTACTAAATTCAAAGTAAAGCATAATTTATATTGGTGGAAAGCTGAGAATCTCCTTTAAAAACCCTTCTTGTTTCATCAATTTTGGGTAAAAAAAATCAGCAACCACACACCCTACACATACCCATCATATCGCCACTTTTTGGCCCATCATGATCCTACAGATACTCTACATACAAAAAAGTTGTGTTATACAGTCCACCTATTTCTAAATTGTAATTGGTTTGTCTTCGAAACTTCATTAAGGAAAAAAAAATCAATAAAAAACTATGAAACCAATTGGAAGCACTAGATATCATAGTTACAAAATCTAAATTTAAAAAAATTAGAATTTTATCCCTCATGGAAAAAAAAGTTGTGTTATATGGTGAGCATCACTCCTTAAAAATGGTGCTTACTTAAAAAAAATAGTTTTTGAAGGAGATCCAAAAAGAAGTGTAGTATGATTTAATTTTTTTTTTTAAATATATATTTAGAATCTACAGAAAAAATGTCACAAATCACTAGTTTGTATCATCTTCAAATTCACCACAGTTGAGCCACTACAGGTGCCCGAAAGTGAAGATTTAGTTAGAAAAAATCAATTCAGTGTCCATTTTGGTCAAAAATTATAAACCAGTATTGTGGGATCAATGTTGACCACCTCTATAGTTTTGTGTTGTCATTGATGTAACCATGTTCTGAATGCAAGTTTAAGACAACGCTTGATCTAGTATTTTGGTTTGGTATCTGATCTGGTATTCGAGCTCCACTCTTCGGTATTCTTGTCTACATTCCTCAGCAGCTAGTAGTTGATGCTTATGGTTTTGAGAAATTGTTTATGGTTGTCGAAGGCATGCATGATTAGAATATTACATGCTTCGGTGCTTGTACAAAATGTTTATTACTTTTTTCATTTGAACTATATTGTTGGCTGACTTCTTGTGGTAATTATGATACGGTGAATTAATTTTGTTATGTGGATATATGTGCAACCTATTTTACGTCCTTTCTAACATAATCTAGTGTGTTGGAAGTTTGAATTACCTTCTTGAAATAATTTGTGAATGATTGAAGCCAATCATTGGTATTTTTGGTAAATATAAAATGCATCTAATTAGGTTGACCTAATTGATGTTTGCAAGAAAGATCACGTATAGAAATGAATATGTTGGCTAGTTTTAATGAGTCAAGGGAGATAGAGACAGAAGTGTAGAAGTGTGTGTATGTGAAATTAATAAAGCAGTTGGAAGTGAGCAAAAAGGATGAAGTGTGTTGAATCAGTCTATTGAGCATCACTAAAACTGCACCAACACTTGTTAAGTGCACTATTCACAGTTCATTTTGGTTGTAAAGCCCAATTTTGTTTTATCAATCCTTTTGTAGGTAGTGAGATTTTGTATTTGCATAGTGAGTCCTTTTGGGGTAGTGATCCTTTGGTAGTGAGCCTTTTATTTTCAGTTTGAAATTACTTTATACCATGAGTTAATCCTCACTGTGGTTTTTCCCTCCTTGGGTTTTCCACATAAAAATATAGTGTTTGTTGTGTTTAATTGCTTTTTTTATATCTATGTTTCATGCTCATACTTAATGAAAATCAATGTGGTTATGGAATTGATATGTGTTGGAGATTTTAAGTTTGAATTATGGGACAACTGATTCACCCCCCCTCAATTGTCCTACATCCTTTTAACAATTGGTATTATAACTTTGGTTCCTTGGTGTCGAGCTTAACCACTTGAGGAGGATCTTGAAAGTTGTTTAGATGAATGATAAAGGAGAGCTTTGAACTTCTCTTGAGGATTTTGACAAAGTGGAAAGAGAAAATAGAGATCTGAAAGAGAATCATGATGATGCAAATGAATGTGTCTGAAAGCTGAAACAACAACTGAAGAAATTCAAGGAAAGACATAGAGAAGTAAGTGAGCAGTTGAAACAAGAATAATTGGACTGAAAGTGTCGGTAGAAGAAAAGAAAAGAATTGAAGAATTTTTGAATACAATGGTGTAGAATAAATCTGATGAATGCACTAAACTTGAGTAGGAGATAGTAAACCTGAGGATTGAACTAGAGAAGGAAAAAAATTGTGAGAACAATTTCAAATCTATCTCCGATAAGCTTGGAGAATTGCTTGGTACAAAAAAATAAAGTAAAGACAAAGCTAGTTTAGGAAATGATGTTGGTGAAAGTTCTAGGGAAAATCAAATGAATGAGGACAAAGGAAAGCAGAAGAGAAATTTGAGGAAGTTTGCAAGAAGACAACCCAATGCATAAAGGTATCCCTCTTTCAATGATATTTGTTTCCCCTATAATAAATATGGTCACAAAGAAATAGAATGCAGAAGGAGGATGAATCATAATCGGTTTTCTAGTTTTTTCTCTGGATAATGTTTTTCATGCAAGAAGAATGGACATAAGGCTACTGAATGTAGATTTCAAGTGAGAATGGCCAGTTGGGTAATGATGAATAGGTTTCATGGAGGCATAATGAATTAATCCTTTAATGGATACTCCTATACCTATAACAAATTTGGACACAGAGAAAATGAATGTAGGTCAAGAGGTAATGGAGGTCAGAATAATTAGAAGAGTGTTGTCTAGTACTACAATTGTAATAAACCTAGACATATCTCAAAGGTTTTTAGAAGTAAGAAAGGAAAGAAATTTGCTCCAATAGAGAAGAATGATTTGGTAAAGAAGATTGAAAAAAAAGAGATGAAATGAAAGATGAATAAGATATGGACAAACAAAGAGGAAGAAGAAGAAAAACCTGAAACTACTAATGGGTGTGTGCCCTCATCCGATACAGATGATTTGTTCGACAATTAGACCTAGCATGTTTCAAGGGGAGCATTAACAAAAAAATATAAAACACCAAGTATCATCAAATTGAAATTATGGAGTGCAGTCTCTCCTATTGATAGACTAAAGATTCATGATGCTTTGGTAGAATATCTACTTTAGAAAGGTATTTGAATATTAGTTGTTTCTAATTCCTTTCCAAAAAAACTAGTTGAAATTGTTGAAGAAAGGATGTTGCATGAAGGCCCAAAAGGATGCAAGTTTTAAGCTTTGGTCAAAACAGAGGTTTGTTAAAGCTAAAGGGAGATTATCTGAATTGATCGTGGAAACAAAGAAATGCATTAAAGAAATATCAGATATTTACAAGTATTGCCTTCGGTGACCTACTACGGTAGATAATTTTAGAAGTAAAATTGAAGCAATTGAATTTGAAGTGAACAACATTGGGAAGAATTTTGACATCTTTGAAGACAAAGAAGGAAAGAAAAGATTGAGAGCTAGTGAACTATAAGCCAAACTAATTGTTATACAAAGATAGAGAGATGATGTAGTGAAAACCTTCTAGTTTCTTAAGGAGATTGTTGAGGTCTAGTTAGGACATATTTCTGGAATACTTTCTGATGTAAGAGATGTTGAAAGATAGAGTTCATATTGGTCACCATCTTTTACTTTGTTGGGCTTATTGGAAAGAATCTAGACAAGAATGGATTCAACTACATTTAACTAGAAGAAATTGTGTCTAGTTCTTGAAGAAATGTACAAGAAAGTGTTTCAGATGAAGAGTGTCATTTTTACTTGAATCTTGAGCATTCTATTTAAGTTTTTTTTGTTGTGGAGAGGAAGAAAAGGAAGAAAAAGTGGCTAATTGAAACTTTTGGATGGTTGGAAATCTTTATTATTTTTTATGTTACCATGTTTAAACCTTTGTTTATATTATTTTTGGCCGCCCTTTTCCATTGATGTCAAAGGGGGAGATAATTAGAGTATGGAGAGAGTTAGAGCAGAGTATGGGGAGAGTTTGAAGGAAAAGTTTTTACATGTTTCCATCAATGAAAAAGGGGGAGATTGTTGGAAAAACGAACAAGATTGACCATCTTTACACTTTTTTGTTTTCATTCATGTCACCTTGTTGTGACTGCAAGTTTAAGATAGTGCGTTATCTAGTATTTTGGTCTAGCATCTAAACTGATATTCAAGCTCCACTCTCTGGTATTCTTGTTCACATTCCTCAGTAGTTAGTAGTTGATGCTTATGGTTTGAGAAATTTTTTATGGTTGTTGAAGGCATGCATGATCAAAATATTACATGCTATGATGATCATATAGAATGTTTATTTCTTTTTGCATTTGAAGTCTATTCCTAGCCAACTTCTTGGAGTAATTATGATAAGGAAAAATATTTTTTTTATGTAGATATATGTGTGACCTCTTTTAGGTCCTTGCTGACATAATGTAGTGTGCTGGAGGATTGAATTACCTTCTTGAAATATTTTGTGAATGATTGAAGCTTACAATTGGTATTTTTTGTAAATATGAAATGCATCTAATTAGGATAACCTAATTGATGTTTGTAGGAAAGATTGGGTATATATATGAATATGTTGGATAGTTTTAGTGAGTCAAGTGAGATAGAGATAGAAGAGTAGAATTGTGTGTATGCAAAATTAATAAAGAAATTAGAAGTAAGTGAAAAGGATGAAGTGTGTTGAATCATTCTATTGAACATCACCGAAATTGCATCAACACTTGTTAGGTGCACTATTCTCAGTTCATTTTGGTTGTAAAGCCCAATTTCATTTTATCAATCCTTCTATAGGTAGTGAGCTTTTGTATTTGGACAGTGGGTCCTTTCAGGGCAGTGAGCCCTTTGAAGTGAGCCTTTTATTTTTAGTTTAAAATTACTTTATACTATGATTTAATCTTCACTGTGGTTTTTCCCTCCTTGGGTTTTCCGCGCAAAAATCTGGTGTTGTGTTGAATTATTTTTTGTTATCTATGTTTCATGCTCATACTTAATGTCAGATAATGTGGTTATGGAATTGATATGTATTGGAGTTTTTAAGTTTGAATTCTAGGACAACTAATTCGCCCCCCTTCTCAGTTGTCCTACATCCTTTTAACACTTCTTTCTTGCTTGTATTTATCATTTTCTACTTTAAATTAATTGCTCACAGTATGGTGTTAGCAATTCCTTTAAAGTGGGGAAATACATTGGTATTATCATTTTGCATTTTTTCTTTTTCATGGTTCTTAAGTCAACCTTCTTACTTCATATGATGTGTTTGCCACTTTGTGGATAACATTAGGTTTTATGTCCTTCATGAGCATGATCTATCTTAGCATATTACATTCCTCTTAGTGGCTTGATGTGACACAATGCATCCCCTAAGTTGTGAATTTTCTATTATTTGATCGGTCCTCTCTTGTAGACATTAGGCACAATGTTCCCTAAGCTAATACCTTGCATGAACTAAGAAAGACTCCTTTGAACACTCTTTGCACTTTTCATTTTTCATTTTTTGCTATATGGCCACCTTGCATAACACAACTTGCATGCCTGTGGATCCATATCATTTGTTCATGAGCTCCAAACATATGTAGTTTTTCTCATCTCATGAAGCTTTAAAATCATTTCTATGTGGCACCTTATTAAAGTTATTAGGAAGTATAACTTTGTTATGGTTGAGCGGGAAGCCCAATTTGAGGCATGACTTTCCCCATAGCCACTTGCATGTGTGTGAGTTCATACCATCCATGAGAGTATGTTTCTCACCTATAAGGCCTTCTCACCCAATAGACAACCATGAGTTATGTTTCCTGAGAGTGAGTATGTGTTTTCTTGATAAACAATGTAGATTTGATCCACATTGTGTTGGAAAAATGATCGAAGCTTGATCCAATTCTTTTTTTTTCACATTTTTCTCTTTGGCATTGCATGCTTTTTCCTTGTTGTTGTTCTTGATATCATTTTCATGTGTGTTCCTATGTGCTTATGTTGGTTTGTCACGGGATCTTGATCCTAGGAGTTTGATCACCTCTCTTCATCATTGTTGTCCCATCTTTCTAGCATTGGTACATTTGAACCCCTCTTCATGTGTGCATTGGTCTAATTTAGTGTGAGTTTGAAGCAATTTCATCCTCTCACTAAAGTGGAGGCTAGATGGAGTCACCAAAAAAATTAACCCTTCTACTTTTTCTGACTTGTTCGAGCTCTCCTTGTGATTTTGGCTTAATGTTGCCTTGATTTAATGTTCCAATGTGGATAACACATTTTCATTGTCTTAGGCCCTTGTGAACTACAAGGATTCAAATGGTACATTACCTAAGTTTTCTACACACTTTCACACTTTTCTAAGGTCTTGTTAATGTATTTCACCTAAATAATCTATTTCATCATTTACCAAGCCTTATTTCAAAGTGTTGTAAAGTGTTTTAACACACTTTCACACTTTCCTAGGTTTATCATTAATAATTGAGATTTATTATGCTTTAATTGGCCCCATGTTGCATCAACAGGCCTTATTTATGTGTATTTTCAAAAATAATCCTTAAAAAATATCATTTAAAACATCAAAATCCTGAAACCCACCTCAAATTCCTAAGGTGGGACTCAATCGCCATTATGGGTGAATGATTCCCCTTCAACTCAAAACTCAAATTTAATTTAAGTTTCTAGCATTTTTTTATTTTCCAAAATCTAAGGTCGACCTCTATTGTTGTAATTTTTAGAATTATTCCATAATTGACTAGAAATACAAGGTTCTTTCAATCATTTTCAAACCTAGCATTCAAGTATTCATGCATATAGTTCACAAGAGCATTCAAGGAATTTCAAGTGAATATTATCAAGCATTCAAGAGAATTCTTCAAGTGTCAATCATCATGTCAAAGATTGTTTGTATCATGCTGTTTTAGAGTTAACAACTATGGTGTAGGATTGTCTGATTCAAGCAAGCATTATATTCAAGATCTATCAACATCAAGCTAGATTCCAGGTCCACATCCATTGGAGCCATTACTTACATGTTTTCAACACCTTATTGCTAGGGTTTGGTGAGTTGCAACATCACTATTTGTTCATTCATCATTATATTTTCATATTTCATTCTATTTCAAGGTTTAATTACCAACAAGGGGTTTGACCAAGGCAAACCCCTATGCACTAACCCTCCAACATTTTTCCATCTTCTTGTGTATGATTTTCAGGGATAGGTTGCAGATTTATCAAGAAGCGAGAGTGAAGAAAAGTTTTCATGTCCTTAAAAGTTGTCAAAATTGTCATCAAGCCTTGGAAAAGCTTGGAGAGGTCCTATAGGTGTCAATTTGTAGATTCAAATCCATAAATTAGTCAAAAAGATTAGAGCAGACCGAGAGGCACGGATTCTAGTTCTAAACTACTAAAAAGGAAGAAGTGGATTGATTCACCACCATTGGTGAATGAGTCCCACTATATAGGCCTAACAAGGCTTTTTACAAATCTAGACACCCTTTTGGTAGAAACTTGCTCCGACGCATTTTCCCCAAAACTGGATTAATTCGCCCAGCTTGGCATATGAGTCCCATTCAACATAAATAGTAGATTTTCTAGGATTCTAGACCTTCATTCACTCTACTTTAGTTTCCCAGGTACATATTTCTAGTTTCATAGATTTCTACTACATTTTACTTGCATTTCTAGGTCATTTTACATATCACACTGTGTTTCCCAATATTTTATATTTTCCAAGTTTACATTTGGTGGTGAACCCCTTTTGTTATATTATTCCCCTAGGTAAACCCTATTGCTAGATTTCAATCTCCTTTGCACTAAAATATTGAGGGTTATCCTTGGGTGGAACCTTTGTGAAGTGGGAATAACTCTAAACCATAAACCTAAAAACCCCACCAAACAAACCAAAACCACATATTAAATTTTAAGAGGTTCCAAAATTTATGTCTTGGTGGAAAGATTAGAGAACGAGGTTGAGACATAGTGCAAATTAGATGAGGATATAAGGACCCAAATGCAAGAGGTCACTGAGAAATATCAGCAGAAGTACAAAGAGTTTGATGACACAATAGGCCAACAAAATGTTTAGTGCATGTGACAAGTTGTAGAAAGAGTTGCAGGAGATGGGAAAGGAGAAGAATGATATATAGGAATATTTGGCTAACATCTGATCCGAAGCTTCCAAAATCTCCAAAAGGCCTAAGTAGATACAAAGAAGGAAAGGTAGGAGAAGCAATACATTGAGTCTATTATGAAAACTTGCAATGGAGAGGTAGAAAAGTTAAGATCAAAGCTTTCAAGTGCCCTCCAAGAGATATACCAATTGAAGGACCTGAAGGATAAGGAATCCCAATTCTAGCAAGAGCTAGCCATGACACAAAGGTTTGGGATCCTTCCAAATACTCTAGAATTTATTGTCCACCCATTGAGAAAGAATCATGCTTTAGTAATAGCTCTAAAACTAGCTCTAAGATTCCTAATGTATGTGCATGAATTAAATGAGAAGGTCAGCCTGGTGGTCATTCAGATTCTGCAAACAGTCATAACTCATGTTGAAGAATCAAGAAACTTGATCACCAAATTATATAAGGTGACCGAAGAAGCTTTAAGAGATGCTAGAATTCTAGACCGAAGGGCAACGACTAGAAAGGTAAACGAATTTCTCACTTGCAATCAAGTCACCTAGAAAATCAAGGCTTGTCAGTCGAAATTGAATAAAAAGGTTGGAGAGATCAGGGAAGACCTCTAGGTTCTAATCCACGTCATATTTCTAGCCTTATTCTCAGTAGATGGAGTTGCTGACTAAAGAACAGATCAAAGAGGTCATTAGGCTCAAACACCAAGACTCTTTGAGGCTCCAAGGTTTGAGTCCATCACCTTCATTCGAGGAAGTTGAGAAGGCACTCCTTCCGTTATCCTGACTCTACTACCACATCAGATTTGCTTTGTCAAAATGGGGAGTAGTTTCTTTCAAACAGGTTCTCCATCTCGATCAGGCCCATGAGACACTACGCGGACTTGTTTTTCCTTGAAATGAAGACTGGGATTTCTAGTATCTTCCTTTCCTAAAACTCCAAGAATTCCTTTTATATCTAGTTTCATACCTCCACAAGAAAAGGCCCCCTAGGAGTCACCAAAAATTGTGAAGCAATATTTCTCTAAGTTTTTTACTTTTGTTTTTGGCCCATGCAGTCTTCCTTTTTGACTCTTACTTCCTCTTAGTGTTTTGATATCACTGTACCTCAAAGGCTAAGGTTACTCCTGCAAAGAGGCACACAATGCGCCACATAGTGGTTGCATGAATTTTTCCTATATCACTTTCCTTTCGGGCCCAAAATAGGACATGTGGCTACATGATGGGGATTTTCCTCAAGTTGCTCTCATAAACTCAGAAATCGTCTATGAGCAATCCACATCACTTACTTTTGTTAGCCTAGTTGTTTCACCAGTGGGTGTATCACTTCCTTTGTGGAGTTTGTCAGGTAGTGTATCAGGTCTTTTGTCTTTGGGATTGGTCTTTTAGGATGGAATCATTATCTCTCGCAATGGATTACATCAATTTTTTGCTAGGCTATGTTGAATCCAAATCCTATTCTAACAACAAATCTTCACAAAGCTTCTACAATATCCTAAGCCATTAGTGAATCAACTGAATTTTTATTAGCGAAGATGGGTGCAATCAAATAAAATCTTCCATCAGATTTTGGGCTATCAGACATGGACACCTGTCAGTGGTTCATCTCTATCCGCTATAATTGGATCATCTCTCTAGCTCTATAAAAGAGGATTTGTAATGGTATTTTAAAATCATCATCATCAATATAGAAGTTTTTATCTGTTAGAGGATTACATCAAGGGAGGAATAGGAAGATTTTTGTAGAGCTTTTTCTCTCTTTGGCATGTAAAATTATCAAGACTATTAATCATATTGGCATCCAACCTTTTCTTTTATGCAATTTATTCCAAGAACAAGTAATTTAGTAGGGAGAAATCTTTGAGACTGTGGATTTATGGCCTCTATCATGAATTTCTTCTTTCTATTCTATATATGTTTAATGCTCTATGTCAAGTCATACTGATATAGTCTTGGTGATTGCTTTATATGCCATTAGCTTTTATGTTTGATGCTATCTTTTGAAAATTGAATCATGTTCATTTTACTCTTTCATTTTTTGTAGAGATTGTGTTAACTTTCATATTATGCTATAAGAGTAAAAGGGTTCTATAAAGATCCAAAATATTTCTATTAGTACTTGTTTTCTTATTTCTATCAGACCTTAATGGGTACTTCCTATGGGGAGATCTTAATGACTACTCTATGCTCCTTCGGACCTTCGTTGTTTTTTATCTTCCCAACAATGAAGGTTTTGTGGCATTTTGTGTCTATTTTATCAAAATTAAGAGGTTTATAAGCCTTGAAATATTGTAAAACCTTTTGCACATCACCACCTTTTTTTTCTCTGCATTTCTCATTTCCTTTTCCCAAAAACACAAAGAAGATTCAACTTCTATAAAAATCCTAGAGGTCATTCAGTGACGTGCAAGCTGATCCCCCACTCATTGAATTTCCCAGAAGGTTGTTCAAGAGAAGCACACACTTTCATGATCAACGTGGATAATAGGTAAAATGCAATGAAATACCCCAGAATGTAAAGTGCAATGCAAGTATGTAAAAGAAATTAAAAACGGGTGATCCCACAATAGTTGTTTACACTTATTGGCCAAACATGACATTGAACTAATTTTTTTTAACTAAATCTTCACTTTCGAGCACCTATAGCTGCTAAGCCATGATGAATTTGAAGATATTGCAAACTTAGTGATTTGTGAATTTTTTTCTATAGATTCTAAATACATATGTTTTAAATTCTTTGGAATCATGTTGCATTTCTTTATCTATCTCCTTTGAAAACTAGTTTTTAACAGTAAACATCATGTTTAAAGAGTGATGTGTACTTTCTAACACAACTTTTTTTATATATGAACGATAATTTTTTTTTTTTTTTTGAATTTAGATTCATAACTATGATATCTAGTGCATGCAATTAGTTTCATAGTGTTTTATTGAATATTTTTTTGTTCTTTATTTTTTGAAGTCAAACCAATTACAATTTAGACATACGTTTACTTGCTAACACAAGTTTTTCTATATGTATCAATTTTTTTTTTTGTTGGATCAAGGACATGAATATCAAGTGAATAGACATTTTTCATATTTTCTTTTGATAATTTGCTATTTCCACATGTGCATAATAGAGAGATTGATTTTTAGTGAAAAACCTACATTCACAAGAAATAAGAAATAAATATAATAATCAAATTAAATATATTTAAAATTATACCTTTTGGAAAGCTTATAATAAGGACTAAATAATTATAAAAAAAAATAAATTAAATGAATTCATTTGATCCCCCAAAAAGTAAATCAATAGTGGTTTTTTATGAGCATTTTGATAGGTATAAAGGAGTCTGTTATAGGTATAGTTTAAAACTATCAGGGTTCTATCCAAGGGGGTTTGATCTAACAAGGTTTGATCAAACCCTCTTCAACTGGAATCCTTAAAATGGAATGTTTCAAGGCTTAAATCATTATATTTCCTAAAAAAAATTGATTTCAACAAAAATCATGATGTCCCAAAAATTGTAAACCACTATTGTGGGATCACCCCACGATAATTTTTCAATTATGCTATACAAAAACCTAGAAAGGATGTCTTTTAAATGCAATTTTGAATTCAAACAACACACTAATTTTTAAAAAATTAACCTTAGTGTGAAAAATTTAAAAAAAAAACAAAAATTCTATAAGCTAAAATAGCAAACTAAATGGAGGAACACAAAATGTAGAAACAATGCTTTTGATGCTCAAAAATCAGGAAAAACCCTAACCAAGGACTGATTTATCCATGGGTGAATGGGTCTCACTTTAGGGTTTTGAAAATTTGATTTGTAGGTTTTTGAGGTGATTTTTATGCTTTTCATACTCTAATTTCATATAGGAAGTTATAGTTTCTGATTTCTAGAAAATTGGGTCTAAATGCAAGTGAAAAATAATGCTAAATGGTAAGAAAAAAGATCTAATTCGAGTTAAAAGTTTGATTCAATTTTCTGATACAAATGAATGAACATGTAATGTTACCTAAACACTATGCAAAATGATTGACATTTTTGAATTTTCTAAATTTTAAAGATTGGAAATGCAAACCTAAAACCTTAAATGAGATGCAAACTAATGCAAGTAAATACCCTAAATGAGATGCAAATCAATGAAATGCAATGCAACGTAATGCAAATCCTAGATCTAGGGTTGAAATGGACTCCTAAATCAAAATGTTATGATGGTGAAAGGTCAGGTTCACCAAAATGAAAATGATAATAAGTGGGTATGATGGACCTATTTCTCACTACTTCATTAGGAAATGTGATCCCCACAAGGAAATGACTAATAACCCTTAGGTGAATCAACTCAATGTGAGAATATTAAGGCTTCCTTATTCTTTGAGGATGAGGGTCAAGGCTAAAAAACACTTTTGGGAGAAAAAATAAAAATATCAAAACAACCTAATTATGCCAATTCAAACTTGAAACAATAATTTGAAACTCAATATTAGTAGAACTAGAAAACAAATTGCAAATTTGAGAAGGGAAAAAAGGTGTTTGCTAGTAACCATAAGTCAGTTTCCAAAGGAAAAATAGGACTCACTTGCACATGGGTGAATACGTCATTTGTCAAGGTTTTTTTGCAACTTTCGGGATCCTCTAATGCTAATATGTAGCTTCTGATTTGTCCAGGTTTCAGTGTTAGAAAGGCAGAAATCAGATTTGTAGGTTATATTTCATGATTTGAAAACTTTAACAAGTTTTCCAATATTGCTCCTCAAAAGGTCTTCAATCCTTCTTCAACCTAGATCTACAGTTACACATAAGAGGGGATTTCTTTTTGTTTCTTGTGAATGGGGGTTTTCCTTGGTTAAACCCCATTTTAGTAGTCAAACCCTTGGATTGAAATAATGCATGAAAGAGGGAATAAAGAATGAACAATGCTATGTTACAACTCAAGAAACCCTTGAATGAACCTTGGAAATGTAGATCTTAGAAGGTCTGCAACTTGCATGAAATGGATTCAATGGGTATGGATCTTGATACTTGAATAATGCTTTTAATGCTTGAACTTGATCTTGAAACCTACATCACAATGTTAGCTCCAAAAGCATCTATGATCCAAGAAGAATTTGATATGATGAATAAATATTGAATGTTACAATAAATCTTTGATATATTTTCTCTTGAATTCTCTTGATCATCAACTTTTCTCTTGTGAAATTTCTCTTCAAAGTGCTCTTGAGATATCTTGAAAATGCTTGTAAGATTCTAGGTGAAACTTAGTGAAATCACCTTGTATTTATAGGTATGTGTCCTTAATTTCTTGAAATTCAAATATTACAAGCTAACATTGAAATATGGATTTTGGGACCTTAAAATACTATATAAAAAAAAAGGTTCAAAGGCCTAGGGAGGACCCATTTTCCCATGGGCGAATGGGTCCCAAGTTTATATTCCTAAAACACACATTTCTCTAGGTAAAGTGTTATGTGTTGGCATTAATTATTGTCAAGATTCCCCTTTGGTAAATGTAATTTATTAGGCTCTTAAATGAATAAAAGGGCTTATAAAGGCATAATTAAGCTCATTTTAATTAAGAGGCCCCAAAAAAGTGTGAAAATGTAAAGGGATACATTTTTCAACACTAAATTAAGGCACTATTAAGTCTAGTTTGATTAGGAGGGCCCAAATAAGTGTGAAAATATAAAGGGATGCATTTTCTACACTACAATCCCCATAAAATAATGCATCAACAAGATTAATATTCAGTCTTTACTCAGAAGTATCATTTTTGGGTTGCTTGTTACAATTATCTACTACAATCTTATTTATGACTTGAACAACACTAAACATACAGCTTCCCAGGTTCTAGAACTCTTTTATTTGCCACTCTTTCTTGCATCTCATGTATTTTTAAAAGAACCACAAATAAACCCTTTTGAAGAATCATATAAAATGATACATGAATCCACATATTTTTACCATAGACATTTGCAATTCAATACAATGAATTTCATTGTAGAAAAAAAATTAGAGTCCAAGTAAAAAAGGAAAAGAGTAATATTTTTCAACCTATTTTGTTTAGACCTTATTTCTTGAATCATGTATGCATTCAATGAAATAGAGAGGACCCAAGAATGAGAAGGATTCTAACATTTTCTCCACATCTATAGTATCCTCCACTGACAAGGCCTCTTGCTCCCATTCTATTTGACCCAGGCCCAATTGTTCTATCATTGGCATCCACAAAAGCACCATCAATAGAGAACATCATCGGGAGAGTCTACACTTAGCAATTCCTTGTATGATTGTCTTAATTTCTCTTCACAAAGCCCAAAATTGCTATTATCAATTAGCATTGATTGCTCACCTATGTACCCATATTGAATTTTATTAGCACATTATTACTTTTGTCATCCTCCATTTTCCAACTGCCACTTGAGAGGGAGGGGAGAGATAATAACATTTAATATGGTAATAAGTGCCCTTAAAACCTACTACCCTCACAAAAAATAGGAAAAGTAATCATATATTTAAATTCAAAAATTCAAATATGATTAGTTTTCATCAATTCACTATCCAATCACTGGGATATGAAAAAATAATTAGTCAATCAACCCTATTGCCACCAAAGGATTACAAATGGAAAAAATATCCCTCCAAATCACAACAAAATTAAAAATTGAGAAAACAAGATGTTGAAATGATCTAAGTACAATGAAGAATACCAATATGGGATCCATTAAGGCAATGCATAAACTTTGAGAAGGAAAAATGGAGGATGACCATTCAACTTCTAATGGTTTTTGCACTCACCCTCTCAAAAATATATTACAATAGGTAGATTATTCACATTAGCATAATTTATCCCTTTAAATTGTTATCATATACAATGTATAATTAAATGTAAATAAAAAACTCAAATAAATTTTGAATTGTCAATAGAGCAGCTAGCACCCAAACATAATCAAATATTGAGTTGTATTTAATAATATTTAAATGATATATAATTTTTTAATAAAAATAGAACCAAAAAAACATGTATAAACACCTTACTTTTATTTTTCTATTTTATGTTACTTCATGTGCTTGTTAATACATGATTTTAGAATTAAAATCACTTCCTTTAATTGATTAGGAATAAATTGAATGTTGCATTTATCGTATGATATGCTAAATCTATCATTATACAATATGATTAGTCCAATGATGTAGGACTCTACATTCTACTAGCCGAGTTTGTAGAGTTCCATTCATGAGATAGAATTAGGCCCATAGTCTAATCCTCTAGTTTGAGATTTAAAATCTCCCTTCTCAAATTACCTTTCTAGGAATATGGTTTTTATCTATTGATGAATACATCAATGTTCTTGAGTTGTGTGTCTAGAAATCATATTTTTAATACATTATCCTACACCATTTTAGCAATTAGGAGACATTAATTACATTAGAAACAACTATTCAAAAACATACATAGTTAGAGTTGTGAACTAGTCCTAGATTATTATTAAATAACTACATCCATATTCTTAATTTGGTGTGTTTATGATCTTCTTATAGTGATAACAAGGTTGAAATGTTAGTAAGGAAGTTATTGGACTTCCTTTTGTATCTAATAGACTGTAAATACACTTTCACCACCAATAGCATTTTAGATGCAAATGCTAGCACACACAAACAAGTTCTGCAATTTCTAAAAGTTAAATTCAAAAATAAACAAAACCATATATAAACAACACTACTTGAAACCAAATTGCATATACAATTTAATCACACATTTCAAACTTTGAATACATCTTACATAGTATTGATTACTTATATAATTCTAATTTCAAATTTTCTATTGTAAAATATTAATCAATCAAAATATCAATATCAACAGCATTAACAAATACCAAATAAGCAGCTACTGAATCCTTATCCATATATCAATTTCTTAAATCTCTATAAATGTATTAATCTATCTCTAACTTCCTTCAAAATTGTTAACATTATTCGTAAATTCTTATGTATAATTTGATTTATTTGGTCAACAAAATGTAGAGCAATTAACTTTGAGTGAATGGTCAATGGGTTGTGTTCAAATGGCAAGGCCTTATGGTTCTGAAGATGGAGATCCATGTTTGAATCTACAAAAGTGACATCTTAAATTGGAATTCCAAGTGGTGGCTCTTGGACTTCCATTGTGACTTCTTAGTTAAATAAAGTTGAATAAATGATTATATGTTGAATATGTTGAAGGGAGGAGGTCCCCTTGTGACCTCTATTGATGTGGGGCCAATCTAAATAATCACTACTTACCAATTAAAAAAACTTTAAGCGAATGTATGAAAAATAGATCTATACAAAATTTGTGGCAACTTATACACCATTTACGTCATATTTATATGAACATGAACCAAAATTCAAGTGCCTAAACTTGTTAAAGTATGTTTGAGTTACAAACGTACTTAATAGTTATGTTGCTATCTGATAATAACGTTGATTGAAAGAAGAAAGTGAAAGGATTTACCAGCATCTCCACGTTGAATATTGACGAGAGCATATTGTATTGACTATTTCAGTTTCCTTATGTAGACTATGCATCAAATTTTGTTTTGTAGAGAAAGACATCGGAACTGTCCCAGCTTACAAGTTACGGCATTTGAATATAATATATTTGATTATACTACCAAACTCTGATATTTCTTTTCACGCCAAAGTCATACTAAGTATGGAAATTTTGTTGTCCGATTCAATCAATTCTCCACTCCTCGTTCATTATTAAAACTTGATGATACACACTTGAATAATTTTCCGTGATCACTCGATTCTATTCATTTTTTCATAGGCTGATCTTATCGATTAGACATTTTTCACAATCATAGAAATAGTTGAAGATAATATTTTACGTAAATCTCTATTGATTTATAATGAGAGTTTTGATTGAGAATATAACATCCACATGATATTAGTAGTTTATGTATATTGTAAAATTATTTATTGACATGGATCTTTATAGTGGGTTGTTGAATTGAAAATAAGGGTTTGACCAAAGATAAACAATTCTAACTTTGCAAACTTTGAAATGATGTTTACCAAAACCACATTCCATTTAAACATATGTTGAAGACATCCACGCTAATATATTTTAATATCCAAATCAGTAAAGTTTATATCTATAGAATAAGTTTAGATTCACATATAGGCATTAGTCCTACACTTGTAACTATACTATGGCACTAGTCCTGGAACTTTCTGATTCTATCTTTGAGAACATTCTAGTTTGGGCTAAACTCCCAAGTCTCCCTTTGGAATATTGGAATGAGGACATTTTTAATGGCATTGCTAGTTCTTTTGGAGAACTTCTTTCTATTGACCCTATGACTGTAGCTAGAAAGCGGTTGGTGTTTGTTGGAATCTGTGTAGGAGTTTCACAGAGTGTTGATCTTCCCTCCTCAATAGACATTCAATCTAAGTTGGGAACCTAGACACAAACTATAGAGTTTGAATCCATTCCCTTTGCCTGCTTCAAATGTAGAAAAATGGGGCATTGGGCTAAGAAATGCCCATTAAATGTTAGTAAAGAAAAGGAAAATCACCAGTCCAACCCTAGGACTATCTAGAGAAAATAACTAATGGGGAAGGACAAGCCAACAATCACAGTGAGGAAGCTAGTAGGAAAAATGAAACTTAGGGGAATTCCTCTGGCAGTATTGATGAGACAAAATCAAAGGACCTTAGTGCACAGAATAATCACCAAACAAGAGCAGAAAATAATGTAGGCCCTAAGGAAGATGATGAGAAAACAATGGAAAATACAGAGGAAGTGAAAAGGGATGAGGACCTTGTGTCCTTTACTCCTAAAATCTTATCAGAAGACAAACAAAATGGGTTTCCTAGATTGGAGGATATTCCTATCCATGGTCTATCTTTGAAGATTGGCATTCTAATCCAAAACACAATCTCTGCTGATTGCTCCCCTTTGTGTGTCCCTCTTAACCTCAGGGAAAACACAACCCCAGATTTTGTTAAGGACACCTTTGAGGATCTGAGCCATAATACTGATCTTTTAAGTGAAAATCTAAATCATCCTAGGAATGGCCTAATGGACACCTTTCCTTGGGAGTAAAGAATAATGTATGACAAGGAAGGGGAATCTGGCAGAGAGATGGAGAGCCAAGAAGATACTGACTTGGAAGAAGTCCTTTCTCATTCTAAGAAAAAGGAGAAAAGCAAACATCAGAACACTCCAAGTGGAATTGTTACTAGAACAAAAGCAAATGCAGATTGTGGAGCTACTATGTTGGCCCAAGGTAGAAGATTGGGAAAATGGCAGAAAGAGCATGAAATCTTCTAGGATATAGTAGATGGTGTTCAGAAGACCATTCCAAAGATTGTACAATCCCCTGGTGAGATATGAAGATTATGTCCTGGAATATTAGAGGGCTCAATAGCCTTTATAAGAGGGATGTTTTGCACAATTTTGTTAGAGATCATAAACCTGATATTCTCCTCATCCAAGAAACTAAATTGTCCAAAGAAAAGGTGAAGATAAAAATGTATCAGAGTTTCAAGATTCAACGAAATAGTTTAGATGGTGCATCAAGAGGCATTGCTACCCTTTGGAACCAGAACCTAATTAAAGGGGAACATTTATTGGAAAGAAACAATCATGTGGCTATTAAATTTACACACATCAGAGATAACTTTAGCTAGATTCAGTTGAACATCTATGCTCCCAATGGGAAATGAGCTAGAAAATCTATGTGGAATGAGCTTTCTGCTTTCTGTAGGATTTTTGATAATGACCATTGGATAGTTATTGGTGACTTTAACACTCCCCTTTTGAATGAGGAGAAATTTGGAGGTTCTTAGGTGAACAAGGAGAGTAAGTCTAATCTTTTCGAGTTCATCAACAATAAGGAGCTGATCAATATGGACTTGCAAGGGGCTTAGTATACCTGGTTGAATAGAAGAACTAGTATGAAACTAATTCAAGTTAGGTTAGATAGAACTTTAGTTTCTCATTAGTGGCTTTTAAGTTAGTTTTGTTCTCTAAAAGCTCTTTCTAGAGTTGGGTTGGATCACTTTCCCATTAGCTTTGTGGCAGACCCTATAAAGGTGAAGAAAAATGTGCCCTTTAGATTTAATAGAATATGGTTGTCCCATCCCCTTATCTTTGATGAAATTAGGAAATGGTGGAATATGGATGTTCTAAGAATTGCTATGTTTAGAATAGCCAAAAAACTGAGAGAAGTCAAACACAATTTAAGAAAATGGAAAAAATAATCTTTTGGAAACATTTTTGGAATGAAATCTGATCTTCAAATGAAGCTTGTGGAGATCCAAGACAAAATCCTGAAGGAATGATACATCGAAGATAAAAAGGACAAAGAAAATGAGTTGCTGGTGAAACTGCATGATATAATAGCAAAAGAGGAGGAGTTCTAGAGGCAGAGATCGAGGGTTTTATGGATCTCTACTAGAGGCAAAAATACTAGGTACTTCCATTTATCTACTTCTAAGCACAGGGCTGCCAATAGAATCGCTTCCATAGAAGTTAAAATGGTACTAAATTTGAGGAAGAGGAAGACATAAAAAAGCAAGCTGTCCTCTTCTATAATAACCTTCATTTGGTGAATGGGTAAATCAATCAAAATGATCAAGACTTTTTATTAGAGGCCATCCCCAAGGTTGTGGGAAGGGATGACAATGAAAAGCTAGCGGCCATTCCCTCTATGGAGGAAATCAAGGAAGTTGTCTTTTCTTTTGAAGGAAACAAGGCCCCTGAGCCTGATGGATTTCCTATGTTCTTTTTCCAATGGCTTTGGGACATTGTAGAAAATAATTTTGTGCATGTTGTTAAGGAATTCTTTGGTTCCAAAAGGATCCTTTCTATCCTTCCTTCATTGATTTCCCCTCAGTAGAATGGTTTTTTTCCTTGAAGGAAAATCCTAGATTCTATAGTCATGGTCCATGAGAATATTCACTAATTTGTGAAATCTAAAACTAAAGGGTTTCTTCTTAAGTTGGACATTTCCAAAGCATATGACCATGTTGACTGGGAGTTCTTATTCAAAATTCTAAGGGGGTTTGGTTTCAATACAGAGTCATTCAGCTGGTGAATCAACTGATTACAACAGTCTCCACATCTATCATTGTGAATGGATCTCCTTCTAGATTCTTCCAAAATTCTAGAGGATTAAGACAGGGGGACACTATTTCACCTATTCTTTTTACTATAATGGTTGAAAGTTTGGGAAGGAATCTTAAGAGACTAGTCGAACAAATGTCTCTTATTGGTCTCAGTCCTTCTTCTATGAATCTGATTTTTTCTCACCAATAGTTTATTGATGACACAATGCTGATGGGAGGATCTTCTATGAACAAGGCTAAGATTTTGAAAAAAATCTTTGGTTGTGTATGAGTAGGCATCTGGGCAGAAGGTCAATAGGTAGAAGAGTTCTATCTTTTTGTTCAATAGCCCTGAGCATAAACAAGTCAAGATTGCTAGAATCCTTGATTGTAGGGTGAAATCATTACCTTCTTCTTATCTTGGACTTTTGGTATGCCTTAAACCTTAGATTCCTTTTGGTTCTCTTTGGTTGATAGGTTCAGAAAGAAGTTGATAGGTTGGAAAGGAGATCTTTTGAGACAAGTTGGAAAACTTTACCTTCTTAAAGATTCTCTTCAGAACCTCCCAATTTATGCTCTAAGCCTCTTCAAATTCCCTGCTAAATATGTAAAGGACATTGAAAAGATCCAGAAAATATTCCTTTGGTCTGGAGTGGAGGAAAGAAAGAGAATGCCTCTTATATGGTGGGATTTGGTTTGTAGACTAAAAAACCTGGGGGGTTTAGGTCTTAGAAAAATAAGAACTATTAATAAGACTCTTCTTGCCAAACAAATATCGAGATCTTTCTTGTCTGGTAGAGAATGGAAAGACATATTAAGAAGTAAATATATGGCTGATCGAATGTCCCTCAAATATCTATTGGAGTCTCTTGTCCTCCCACATGGTTCAGCTTGCTGGAATGACATGATTGCTGGTAGAAAAATTTTGTAATCATGGATAGGATGGCACATCAGAAGTGGTAATCAGGCTAGATTTTTGGAGGATAAATGGCTTTTTAAGGAATCCCTTATTAAAATTGAAAGATTTAACAGATGGGCAGAGCAATGTAAAGCTTCTTTTGGGGAACTTGTCAAAGACTACTGGTATGAAGGAGACTAGGTGAACTTATGTGTGATCAGTCTGGAATTGGCTCAGCTTCAATCCTCCTTAAAGGATGTCAGCCTAGGACAAAATCAACTAGATGAAACTCTTGTCTGGATGGATAACCCTTCAGGTAACTACTCTATCTCTTCGGTTGTCTCTTTGTTGTCCCTCTCTCAAGCCCCTCCTCTCTTTTGGTCTAAAGCCTAGATTAAACACTTGACTCCAAAATTCAATATCTTCTTTTGGATAATGCTTCAAAATAAGGTCCTCATGGTGGACAATCTTTGTAAACAGGGATTTCAAATCTCTGACAGATGCTACCTCTGCAAGAGTGAGGTGGAGTCAGCCAACCACTTGTTTTTCCACTGTCCATTTATGTCCTTAATCTGGGGAAAATTATTAGCTATCTAAAATATATGTTGGGTGTTCCCCCAGAACATTGAAGGGTTCATTTTACAATGGAAAGCCTCTACTCAAAATCCCTACATTCGTAGGTTATGGGATTTCTTATTCCCTTTTGTGGCTTGGGGAGTGTTGAAAGAACGTAACAATAGACTTTTCAGGGACAAGGAGATGTTAGAGAATATTGTCTTTGAGAAAACATCTAGGCTTATAAAGGAAAATTTTAATGTGATTCCTCAAAAAGCTCTTAACCTGGAAGCTATGGTGTGCACTCCCTATGATTTAACAATAGCAAAAGATTGGAACATTAAAGTGGATATTTCATCTGCTTCCAAGCCAGCAAAGAAAATTAGGGAGGGTGTTTGTTGGACATTTCCACCAAACGACTGGCATAAAGCCAACTTTGATGGAGTGACAAAGGGCAACCCGGGTATGGCAGGAAGTGGAGGCATGCTAAGGGATCATGATGGTAACTTTATGGCGGCTGTGGCCATATCCCTAGGTCACCAAACCAACCATGTGGATGAGGCTATAGGAGCCTTTCAAGTTTTAAAGCTTGCTCATAATTTGAATACAAAAAACTTATGGGTTGAAGGAGATTCTAAAAATATAATTGATTGTATTTTAGGGAGGACCCCACCCTCTTGGATGATAGAGAACTGGATAGCTGAAGCTAAGTCTATTATAGACAAATTTGAAAAATTAAAAGTTTCACACGTCTACAGGGAAGCTAACAGTGTGGCAGATTTCTTTGCAAATGAAGGGGTTATGAAGAAAGGATTGAACACATGGCAGAATTATAGGGACTTGAGAACTAAAGTTAGGGCCTTACTAGATTATGATGTTATGCATGGGAAAGAGGCAAACATATTTAATGATTAAAGAGAAAGGGGCTAGGTACATTGAAATCAAGAGATTTTATGGGGTCGCGTCATGTTACTTAGAAGGGACGGAACAACAACACACTTTGTGGGTGAATTGGAATTGGAATAGCTGCATAATTCTACAACAAGTTCTCAGTGTTGGTTGAGTCGACAATAAGGTGCGTACGAAAGTGGGGGGACAGGAAAAGAGTTGAGCCTAATAGCTATGACGTGCAAACTAGGAATGAAAAGGTTTGGGAGCAGATTGTAAGAGGTGGCATGGTTCCATATCTAGAAAAACTTCATGGGCCCAATTCTGTGGCCATGGACTACTTCGAGAAGAACTGGAACAACGGTGAAATCATTCTTTTTTGTAGGAAGGTGAAGCTGGATGAGAAAATTATAGGGGATATTACTAGTATGTCCATTGAGGGAGTGAAGTTTTATCGCAACAAAAGGGTTTTTGACAATGTGGTCATCAAATTTTTGAAGAAGGACAAGGAGAAATTAAAACTGGTTAAAATCTCTAATAGCTATTTCAGAATTGACACTATCAAGGTGCTATGGAGAAAGGTACTTCATATAATAATGGAGTATATCACACTAGACGAGAGATTTACCAGAGTGTATGGGCACCATTTTTCCATTCTTAACCACTTCCGCCATAAGGTATGGATTTCTATGCCTCACTACCTATTATGTTCATTGACTAATAGCCTAGAGGACCATTGGAAAAATCCCAAGAGATACCCTATTCTTCATCCTAGTTTTATTAGGTTAATTTATGAACACTATCAAAGCATGTCGGCTTTATCTAACCATGTTGCCTTTGTGGAGTCTAAGAAATATGATAATGATAGTGGGGGTTTGACGATTCAGCCCAACCAGGAGAGAATTATTGAAATCCACCTGTCCTCTAAGATGTCTCGTAAGAAAACCCAATCTAACAAGCCCCAGCTTGCTAAAGATAACCCTGAGACCTTCCCTGACTGCTCTGCCCCCTTAAAAAATCCTATTCTTAAGGGCTCGCCTGCCAACAAGATGGTCTCCTTCTCCATGAACTCCTTGGGAGACAAAGTCAAGAACCTTGAAGCTAGTAGAAATTCTATGCCCTCCCTTCCTGCCTCTTTCAGATTTGAAGGTACTAGATTTACTAGCTCCCCCAACCTAGGTGATGTTAATCTCATTTTAGACCGGGTTTAGTCTGGTGACATTTTGGCCTCTGCTCGAAATGACATCAATGACATATTCAAGGTCTTGAAATGGGCCTACCAAGAAATTAATGAGCTCAATAAAAGAAATAGGGCTTTGTATAGCAAATCGGAGGAGCTAGAGCTGAAGTTGGCCGCTCTTAGTAATGAAGAAGGGAAATGGCATAAGAAAAACACTGGTAAAAAAGGAGAAGAAAATGAGGAAAAGTACAAGTCTCTGGAAGAGAAAATGGTTAAAATTAAAAATATCTTGACAACTGTTGTGGAACAAAACCATAAAATGGCTAGGCACAATGCCATTATTATCATCGCTCTATCCGAAAAGCTAGAAAAAATGCAATAGGGTTCACTAGTTGTTGAATTCAAAGTGAAAAAGGAAAGCAAGATTGAGGACCAAGGCATTTCTAAATGCATCTGAGACAACCTCAAAAGGAAAGAGCCTCTCACTACATAGATGGTTCAAATCTTAAAGAGGGAGGTTCAGGATATGAATGAGCTGGAAGCTAAGACTGTTGATCTTTTAAAGACACAAATTTAGATGTTGCTAGCTTTTTGTCTAGTTTTTGGGTTAGGTGGCCTCCATTGGCCTTTTTGTTGGCTATGGTCATTTACTATTATTTTTTACAGCCTTTTTGTCTTTGTTGTCTTTATTGACTTTCTCTTTATCTTCTAAACTTTGTGGTTTCAGGTCCCTGTAAAACTTGTTTTTTCCTCTTTCAAAAACTATACTATGGGATAGGATATACCATTAAGGTTTGAAATGAGTGGAGCAAGCAGTGTTGGGTGGGAATCTCCTAGTTCTTTTCCTATAGTGCGAGGGAATTCTGGTGTCTCTATCTGTCAGAGTAGGGCTCCTGAAGATTTTCAAAATTTGTCTGGGTCTCTTTTTGTCCCCTCTATAGTAGTGCCTCCTCCTTTCAACTAGAATTTTTTTTTTCAAAAGATTCCATTAAAAATGATGGTGCAGTTATATATGGGGTCCAGTTGATGCATTCTAAGGAGGGAACAACTTTAAAAATATTAGACCCGTCTTTGAACAAAATGATTGCGAAAATGGAAAACTATTTTATTGGTAGGTTTGTGGGAAGAAGGTCAAGAATTGAGTCGGTTCACAAATGGGTTGCTTCCAAATGGACTGTTAAAGGCTCTTTCTATATTTCTTCTCTCTCGAAAGGCCTTTTCTATTTTAAATTTAATCTTTTTGAGGACTATATGGTAAGTCTCACAAGCGACCCTCATTCTTCAATAAGCAAACCCTAGCCTTATGTAAATGGTGACCTAATTTTGACCGATCAGCTCACTTGGTGGTTGCTCTGCCTACTTGGGTTCATCTCTTGGGACTCCCGTTGGAGTTCTGGGATGAAGAAATCATCGTTGGTGTGGCAAAATCCTTTGGCAACTTCATATCACTATATTATGTCACCAAGGAGCATTCTAGGTTGGTGTTTGCTCATTTTTGTGTTAGTATTGAGCCAAATAAGGTCCTCTCAACCTCAATTATTCTAGAATCTATGCTTGGTAAGTGGTTCCAAACCATTGAATATGAATACGCTACTCCTTTCTGTCAAAGTTTCTCTTCTTTTTATCACCTCCACAATTTTTTTCCATGAAGGTTTGCTTAAGTCCCTTGTGGGTAAAAATAAGGTTATGGCCTCCCCTCCTCCTATAGCTAGTGCTATGGGTCCCTCAGTGATGAATTTTTCCTTCCCACAGCCCAAATCCACTCTGGTGTCTCCCTTTCCCCCCTCTAGTAAGGATTCTTTCTCTAGCTTGATGGCCCTTCTCCTTCCATGACTCTTGCTCTGGCTTGTTGGCCCCTTCTCCTTCCACAACTCTTTCTCTAGCTTGTTGGCCCCTTCTCCTTCCACAACTCTTGCTCTAGCTGAGTTGGTTTCCTCTATTTAATGCCTGATCTCCTTGCTTCCCTCTCCTATGGCTGACTAGTGTCTTTCCCAGAGCCCTCAAATTTCTATCCGGTGAATTTTTCCTTGAATTTATCTCCCCTGCTAGATGAAATTGGCCCACATATGGAGGTGGAAAATATTCCAACTACAATCTCTTTGTTCATCCCTTGTATTGTTCCTCCTTCCCTGATGAAGCCTAGTTCTTTATTCAACACTCAGAAACCTGGCAAAGTCGTCCAATAGAAAAGAACAGAAAAGGATATTATGAATGAAAATCAAACAACATTGGAGTAGGTCAGCTCTAGATGTAACAAGAAATGTTGATCCTCTCATGGAACATTAGAGGGTTGTATAGTGCCTTCATAAGAAGTATATTGTCAGGGATTTCATGAAAGAGTTTAAGCCTAGCGTTCTTCTCTTACAGTAAACCAAAATGCAGCTTTTGATTTTGATAAGTTTGGTAAGTTTATCTAGCCTAACACATATCAATTCGAGGTGGATTCTTTTGGGGCTTCTAGTGGCCTGGCTACTATGTGGAAACCCTTTCTCAATGGTGCTCTTGTTTCTAAAGGAATTTTTTTTCTCTTAATGTTGGTTTTTCCCAAAATGGTGATCTTTTGTACTAGGTGCTATCTAATGTGTATGCACCCAATAATATGGTATTGAGCAAGTCCACTTGGCTTGATCTACTTAGTTGTAGGAATAACTTCTTGTACCATAGAAAAATGGATCTTTAGACATTTTCACAGTCATTTGGGTCTTTTCCTTTGATTCTTGGCCCAATTTTCCTTGATTTAATGTTGTAATGTCACCAACACATTCACGTTAGGTCTTGAATCTTTATGAATTATTAAGACTTTATGATGTCTTTTAAAGTTTTGTTAAGTGTTGTAACACATTTTCACACTTTTCTATACTCTTCTATTTATAATTCACCTATATATCCCCTTTTTATTACTTACCAAGTCTTATTTTAAAGTGTTGTAAAGTCTCGTAACAAACTTTCATGCTTTTCTAGGCTTGTCATCAATAATTACACCTTTCTTATGCTTTATTTGGCCCCTTTATGCGCGTACATGCCTTAATTAAGTGTATTTTTGAACATAAACCCAACAAATATCATTTAAGACAAATTCATTCCCAACACCCATTCACTTTCCTTGAGTGGGACCCATTCACCATTAGGGTTGAATGAGTCCCTCTTTGCACAAAAATCAAAATAAGTTCAAATTTCTAGCAGGTTTTTATTTCTTAAGACCTAAGTTCATCTTGTGATGTTGCATTTTTGAGAAATTAGGGCATAATTGCATATAAATAAGTGGTTTTCTATTCATTTCAATGCCCAATCAATTCATTCAAGCATTCACTCATCCTAGCATCATAGCATTCAAGCATTCAAGCATCTTAGGTAGCATCTTGGAGCATCTTCTTACATATCTTCAAACTTCAACAACAAAAGTGTGGTGAGTTTATGACATTGCATGTTATTTGTTCATAATTATCTCCTTATTTCATTTCATTATTTAGGGTTTGATTACAAAAATCGGGGTTTGACAAAGGCAAACCCTTATACTCTAACCCTTAACCCTTTTCCCCCCCTTTGTGTGTGTGCTTACATGTCTTGTATGCATATTTTTCAAGGAGATAGGTGTTAAAAAGTTGTTCAACAACTCATCAAAGTCATTCAAGTCTACAAAGCCCTAATTAAAGCTTGGAGACCTCTTTTAGCCCAATTTTTGCAGTTTCAGATCTAGCAACCTAAGAAGTAGAAAACTGCAAACCAGGACCCACAGAGTTGACCCTTCACTTTGCATATTTTTGTAGGTAGACTAATACACAATCTGTTGCAAATAAGTCCCACTTCCAAGCTGGAAAAAGTGATTTTTGGAGTGTTTTGTTCCTGACATCCTGAAACCTATTTTAGTTGTTTTCATCATAAACAAGACTAATTTTCCATTTGTGGCGAATGAGTGCCAGTGGGTTTCAATAGTAAATTTTTTTGCATTCCAAAACCTCTCTAGATCAACTTTCAGTTTCTAGGTGCACTCCTTTCAGCTCTATTAAGTTCTATATTTGTTTTTTTATGTTTAGTTCATTTTTTCATATCACATGTTTTCAAACACTTCATATTTCTTAGATTTTGCATAAATAATGAATCCATTTTATCAGTTATTTGCATTTAGATCATTTCATTTAGGCACATTTCCATCATACTTTCATTACTTTGAGTGAACTGCCACAATTTTTGGCCTATCTCTCTCCTTTTAAGTGAAAAACCCTAGAAGTGCAAGAGAGCCATAGCCCCCAAAAATTGTTGGTTCATTTTGGTGAACCTACATTTTGAACATTTTCTTTTTTGTTTACATTGCATTTGCATCTTATGACTCATTTGCATCAACATTGCATTAGATTTTGGATTATTTTGCATCCTAGGGTTTTCAAAATTGCATTAGTGAAAAGCACCTATAGGTTTCATTATTACATTTAAAAATCATTCAAAAATTATTGAAATTCTGCATGTACATTTTAGTTTTGCATTAGACAATATGAAAAGAATAAAATCAATCTTAAATTTTTTGAAAATTTTCAAAAAAAATCATCCCTGGACTCATTCGTCACCCTAGGCGAATTAGTCTAGTTACACATTTTGAACAATAATTTCTATCATTTTCAAAGCATTTTTTGCAATTTTCTTTCATGTTCTTACATCTTTGTTATAGTTTCCAGAATTTCTATTTTGCAGTGCATTTGCATCTACCCACCTTTAGTAGCATTTGTATGAGTCTTTGGTGCCCTAATTATAATACTTTAGTGAGAATAAGTTCAAGACTCATGGCATCCTGCAATAGCACATTCGTTGTGGACCTTGGGTTCTCTAGAGCTACTACTCCTGGTATTGATAATAGTGCATTAGGCATAGACAATACCTTTAGTAACTCCTTGCATTCAAGAAGCATGGATGTTGACACACAAAATGATTCTATACTGCATGACAAACTAGTTAACATTCATGAGTACTTAACACATCTCCAACATCAAGTAAGTTTTGAAAGCATTTCAACCACTACCATTCCAAATATAGAAAGCATCCATCGCATGCTTGAAAGTGATGAAGATCTAGATGTTGTGAAACAAACTATTGAGATATATCAAAAACATGTTCCTTCCACCTCTAATACATCTCAACCAGCAAGAACTATGGTTAGCCAAGGAGGACCTCACATTCCTCCCCCTTCAACCATAGCATCTATATCTACCTACACCACTCCCCAAGTTGCAACCATCATGCAATCTGTTAGCAATGTGACTCCTTCCCTTGGTATTCTAGCTACTACTCCTAGTTGCTTTGTGGCATCAAATGTTCTCTCCTCCACCACCTTCCCACCTATCATTGTTCCCTTCACTCGGCCTACCACTACATATACTCCATCACCACTCTTTCTTCCACCTCCTACCACCTATAGGAATCCTCTCATCACACAACTTTTCCAAACTGTCTCCTCCATGCAAGAACACATATCTACCATAAACCAAAGTCAAAATGCACCACCCATATATATTATGTCTATAGTAGCCCATTATCTTTGGAAATCTTAAGAAGATCACTGCCACAAGGAATTGAGATACCTAGATTTGAGAAGTATGGTGGGAAAGGAGATCCTACTAATCATGTCAATGCCTATACTGCCTTATGCAGTGATTTTGTCTTAGATGATATACTAAACTAGCTAAGTTGTTTCCTAGGACTTTGAAGGACACTACCTCGAAATGGTTTTCCTCTTTACCAAACAATTCAATTTTTTCATTTAATGAACTTATTGTTGCATTCATAAGTCATTTCCAAGTGCACATGACTCCTAAAAAGACAATTGTTGATTTGATGAGATGTACAAAGAAAACATGGATGAAAAGGTAGTTAATTTCATCTCATGCTATTAGTCACTTTATGCTGATGTGTTTAATCAAAACCTTGCAACAATGAACATACTGACCCCAAATCCATAGATCCCTTATGTGTTTGGTGTTTTCCTTTTTGGGGGCAATCCTCTTTCCTTTTCTCTTTCATTTTCTTTTACATGATGCAACCTTACTTGAAAACATATTACTTGGCATAGGGGATTTTACAGAAGGCCCTCATGTCTTATTTATTTTTGCATTTTTCATTTGCTACTTTAAAGTAATCACTCACAGAGCGATGTGTAGAAATTTCTTTAAAGTGGGGGTATACATTGGCATTTTGCATTTTTCTTGGTTCTTACTGTAGCCTTGTCATTTCATACGATGCGTTTTTCACTTTGTTGATGACATTTGGTGTGATGTCCTTCATGAGATGGATCTATCTTAACATATTACATTCCTCTTAGTGGTCTGATGTGACACATTGTATCCCCTAAGTTGTGAATATTCTATTCTTTGATTTCTCCTCTGTTGGAGACATTAGACACAATTTTCCCTAAGTTATAGACCTCATATGAACTAAGTAAGACTCCTTTGAACATTTCTTTTGCATGTTGTATTTTGTATTTGTTACATGGCCACCTTGAATAACACAACTTCCATGCCTATGGTGCCATCACATTTCTTCATGATTTCTAAGCATATGAAGCTTTACTTGTCTCATGAAGCACAAAATTACATTTTACTTTGTGGTTCCTTATTACAAGTTATCAGGAGGTATAACTTTGGTATGGTTGATCAAGAAGCCCATTTTGAGGCACAACTTTCCCCATAGCCACCTGGGTATTTCTGAGTACATACCAGCCATGAGTGTATGTTTCTCACCTTTTGGGCCTTCTCATCTAGCATACAACCATGAGTTCCATCGTCCCAAAGTGAGTATGCATTTTATTTTTAGACAAACAGCCTAGATCTTATCCACAACAGGCTGGACAAACAATCATAGCTTGATCTAACTTTTTCTCTCTCTTTTATCATTCTTTTTTTTCATGTGTGTTCCTTTGCATTTATGTTTGTTTTCCATGGGATCTTGATCCTGGGAACTTGATCATCCCTCTTGATTATTGTTCTCTCATCTTCCTAGCATAAGTACACTTGAATCCCTCTTGATATGCATGTATGGTTACTTTAACGCAAGTTTGAAGCAAGTTCATCCTCTCACTAAAATGGGGACTAAATGTACCATAGAAAAATGTATCTTTAGACATTTTCATGGTCATTTGGGTATTTTCCTATGATTCTTAGCCTAATTTTCCTTGATTTAATGTTGTAATGTGGTCAACACATTCACATTAGGTCTTGAATCTTTATGAATTATTAAGACTTTATGATGTCTTCTAAAGTATTGTGAAGTTTTGTAACACATTTTCACACTTTTCTAGACTCTTCTTATCATAATTCACCTAAATATCCCCTTTTTATTACTTACCAAGTCTTATTTTAAAGTGTTGTAAACTCTTGTAACAAACTTTCATGATTTTCTAGGCTTGTCATCAATAATTACACCTTTTTTATTCTTTATTTGGCCCCTTTATGCACTTACAGGCCTTAATTAAGTTTATTTTTTAATATAAACCCAACAAATATCATTTAATACAACTTAATTCCCAACACCCATTCACTTGCCTTAAGTGGGACTCATTTGCCATTTAGGGTGAATGAGTCCCTCTTGGCACAAAAATCAATATAAGTTGAAATTTCTGATGGGTTTTTATTTCTTAAGACCGAAGGTCGGCCTGAGATTTATTTTCGGGAAATTATGGCATAATTGTGTATAACTAAGTGATTTTCTATTCATTTCAATCCCCAATCAATTCACTCAAGTATTCACTCATCCTAGCATCATAGCATTCAAGCATTCAAGCATCTTAAGCAACATCTTCTTGCATATCTTCAAACTTCAACAACAAGAGTGTGGTGATTTTATGTCTTTGAATGAAATTTCTTCATCATTCTCTCTTTATTTCATTTCATTATCTAGGGTTTGATTACCAAACCATGGTTTGACCAAGGAAAACCCCTATACTCTAACCCTTAACCCTTTTTCCCCTCTTTGCATGTGTGTTTACATGTCTTGTATGAAGATTTTTCAAGGAGATAGGTGTTAAAAAGGTTGTCAACAATTCATCAAAGTCATTCAAGTCTACAAAGCCCTAATTGAAGCTTGGAGACCTTTTTAAACCCATTTTTTGTAGTTTCAGATATGACAACCTGAGAAGTTGAAAAGTGTAGATCAGGACCCACAAAGTTGACCCTTGACTTTGCAAATTTCTGTAGGTGGACTAATTTTCCATTTGTGGTGAATGAGTCCCAATGCCAGGCTAGAAAAAGTGATTTTTGGAGTTTTTTGTTCTCGACATCTTGAAACCTATTTCACCAGTTTTAATCAGAAACGGGACTAATTTTCCATCTGTGGCGAATGAGTCCCAATGGAATTCAATAGTAAATTGTGTTGCATTCCATAACCACTCCATATTAGCTTTCAATTTTTGGGTGCATTGCTTTTAGCTCTATTAAGTTTTGTATTTATTTGTTTATGTTTTTAGTTCATTTTTGCATATCATAGTGAGTTTTCAAACACTTCATATTTCTTAGATTTTCCATAAATAATGAATCTATTTTATCAGTTCTTTACATTTAGATCATTTCATTTAGGCACATTTCCATCATACTTTCATTAGTTTGAGTGAACCACCAAATTTTTTGGCCTATCTCTCTCCTTTTAGGTGAAAAAAACTAGAAGTGCAAGAAACCCATAGCCCCCAAAAATTGTTGGTTACTTCTTACATTGAAACTAGATGGTGATGGGTGATTTCAACTCCCCTCTTTTTCCTTCTAAAAAGCACGGGGTATTCAAGATTTGTCAAATAGTATGTTGGACCTGAACTCCTTTTTACATGATGGTGGGTTGACAAATTTGGATCTGGAAGGTACTCGTTCACTTGGTGTAATAAACAGCCAGAGGAGAACCTTATTCAAGTCTAGATTGATTGATTTTTGGTCCCCTCCTACTGGGATAGCACCTCGATATCATTTTCATCTCTCATTATAATTGTTTCTGATCATATCTTGTTGCTTCTTCATTGGAGTACTCCTTTGCCTTTGGTGAAAAGGCCTTTTTACTTTGAATTAATATAGACTTATTAGCCCTAGTTTAGGTATCTCCTAGCCTCTTGG
The DNA here is from genome assembly GCA_007258455.2 of Sequoia sempervirens. Lineage (NCBI taxonomy): Eukaryota > Viridiplantae > Streptophyta > Pinopsida > Cupressales > Cupressaceae > Sequoia > Sequoia sempervirens. The sequence continues at coordinate 834,365,074 of VDFB02281492.1, forward strand.
TCCATGGATCATGGGTGTGGTTTTGCTATGTATAATCCTACTCTCAAACTCAAAAATCTTAAAGGAAATCTCAAAGTATGGAGTAAGAGCAGCTTCGGTAATATTTTTGAAAAAAGAAGTCTATCAAAGACCAACATTTTCAGGTTTAGAAAATCCTAGATCTAGGCTTTCAGGAGGATGTTGTTGATGAGGAAAAGACCTTGCTTAGTGAACTTCATAACATTATCACAAAGGAGGAGGTCTATTGGAAGCAATGGTAGAAGAATCAATGGCTTCTTGAAGGGGACAAAAACTCCATATTCTTTCACATGCCAACATCATAGCATGGGAAATGTAATTCGATCTCAGAATTGATCCTTGATGATGGTTCTATTATGTCTAGTGAGGATGGTTTCACCCATTTTGGTGTGTTTTTTTCCATAATATTCTAAACTCTAACCCAACGGATTTTTAAGTAGATGATATCCTTGATTTTAACTGATGGCTCTTTCCTAGCAAGATGTTTCAACCATTGAAGACATGACCCAGGTGGAGGAGATCCTTAAGGTGGTGTTTTCCCTCAGTACTTTCAAAGCTCTTAGGTCAAATGGCTTCCCACCTTTCTTCTTTCAAATGTTTTGGGATATTGTTGGTCAAGATGTTATGTTTGTTGTGGAAAAGTTCCTTTCTACTGGGAAAATTCTCAAGGAATTCAACAACACTTTCATTATTCTTAACCCAAAGCATTAGGGGGGCAACAAGTTGACCGAATTTGACCTATCATTCTATGCAAAACATTCTACAAGATCTACTCCAAATTGTTGGTCAATCGCATCAAACCTTATTTTAACAAGTTGATACACTCTAGTCAAAAATGCCTTGTGCCTAGGAGGTAGATAACATATGTAGTCATGCTAGTGCATGAATCCCTCCACTCTATGGATAAAAGCAAAAAGGAAAGTATGGTGCTCAAGTTCGACATCTCCAACACCTATGATAAGGTGTCATGGAACTTCCTTTTTTAAGTTCTACGATGTTTTGGATTTTCAGGTAAATTGATGAATCTCATTCAGAGTTGTGTGACTTTGACTAAATACTCGACAATTATCAATGGTATTTTGAAAGGATTTTTCTCGGCTTCTAGTGGCATTCATCAAGGTGGTCCACTATCCCCCTATCTCTTTATTTTAATGGCAAAATTCTTGGTCACAATTTTGAATGCAAAATATTTAATGGTTCTCTAGAGGGATTTGCTTCTTTGTCTATGTTTAGCCCAATCTCCCATCAACAATTTGTGGATGATATAATCTTGATGGGGGTATTCACCTTGGCGAATGCTAAGGATTGGATGGAAACCCTATCTAAGTTTGTATTGGCCTCTGGGAAATGTATTAACTTTAACAAAAGTGATATCTTAAATTCTTAAATGTTGAACCTACTCTCCAAGCTAGGATTTCCAGAATTCTTCAATGTCCAATTCTCTCCCTCCCTTCAACTTATCTAGGTATTTTGCATACGGTGGGCAAGGTGGATAATTTTTTTTGGTCTACTTTGCTAGAATAGGTTTAAAGAAAGCTTGTTGCATGGAAAGGGGCCCTTCTGAGTAATGTTGGTAAGCTCCTCCTCCTTAAAACCACCCTTTAAAGTTTAGTTGTGTACCTTATGTCTCTGATTTTTATGCCTATGGCATGGTTGGAGAAACTTGAAAAAATTCACCATATATTCTTGTGGTTGGGTACTGAGGAAAATGAATAGGTTCTCCTTAGTCAATTGGGACACTATGTGCTCTAGGAAATGTTATGGCAGGTTGCATTTCAAGAAAACTAGATCGATGACCATGGCTTTTATTACCAAAATCTTTTGGAAGCTTCTTAACAATTATTCTAAATGAAATACTATTCTCAAAGATAAGTATCTATAAGGTCATCATTGTCTTTCCTTATTGAGAAATGAGGTCCTATCATCTGGTTTAGTGATTTGGAATAACATCTTAAAAACCTGATATCTCGTTTCTTCTAGTGCCTCTTGGCTAGTCAGATCGGGAAACTTTGTCTCCTTTTGGGATGATAATTGGCTATATTCTCAAGCTTTTGGAATCCACCCTATTTTATATGTTGTTTATCAGGACCTTTGTAATTGGTTGGGTGATAAACTTTCACACTATGTGGATTTTTCTCTTGACCTCCCTAAATGGAAGATTGTCCCAAATTAGTTTGACCCCCCTATGACTAGCTACTAAAGAACTTCTCAAAAGTATCAAGAATCACAAGTTCTTCCCCTCTAATTTGTATGAATCGCTGGTCTAGAAAAAATCTAAGGATGGCGTCTATTCTATTAAGACCATCTACAACCTTCTATCAAGTTCTTGGAACTCTTTGTTTGATTGGATGTATATCTACTATGGCAATACTTTACCTAAAGTCAAATTCTTTTGGTGGACTACTTTTTACAAAAAAACCCTCACTCTGGATAATCTAAAGAAAATAGGCATTCAACTTGGGAACTATTTCTTTTTGTGTGAAAATGATGTTGAATTCATTCCTCACTTTCTCTTCCACTTCCCCTTCTCTTGGTAGGTTAGGTAGAGAATTCAGTCCCTTTTCAAAGGATGTGCATGAGATTTTGGGTTGTTGGTCACCTCTGGTGTCTCACCCTTTGCTCGTTGAGTTGTGGTGGCAATTGTTGTTTGTCACAGGTTGGGAAATTTGGAAGGAGTGCAATAACAAAGTGTTTAGGAACAAAAGTTTCCCATGGTAGGTGGTGGCTAAAAAAATTATGATTTAGGTTGTGGAGTTGATCTCTGAAACCCCTTCCAATCCCAAAAGAAACCCTAATGATCTGGAGATTTTGATTGCCTCTTCTTGGAATATCTTTGGGACCCTCAATTCTCTCAATTTGCTTATTCCTTTGAACAAAAGTTGTATGCCTTGGTCCCCCCCACCCAAGCTTGGCTAGCAAAAGTTCAATTTTGATAGCTTAGACAAACCCAATCTAGGTGGAGTGGGTGGGGGTGGGGTCTTTCGCGAGGGTGGGGTCTTTCGTGACCACAAGGGAATGTTTGTGATGGAGTATGCAGTTAATTTGGGGATCCAATCCTTTATTTTTTCTAAGGTGGTGGTGGCCTTCTATGGCATAAAAATTTGCATCGAAGTTGGGTTTTCTAACTTAATCATCAAAGGGGATTTGAGGAATATGATTCTTATGCTGACTGGGCTTGCTTCTCCCTGGTGGATCTTAAGGACCTCGTGTCCTTAGCTCACAATCTAATGATTTAGCTTGGGAATTGTAGAGTGTATAACATGTTCAAGAGTGTTAATAAATTCTTTGATGCCTTAGAAAATTTAAAATCCTTTACTCCTAATGTGGTAAAATTGGATAATATCCACCATATCCCTAGCAAGTGCTATATTTAATTAATAATGATTTCAAAGGACTATCCAAATGAGATCTGGTTGGATTTGTTGTTAGCTCATTTTGATAGTTGCCACACTTGTCATTTATGGAAACTTAAGCTTCCCAATTACTCTTTGATGGGTCATTATTATTTATGGTTCTATTTTTTCAAGAACCATCTCCATTTTTGGTTTTTGATTGCTCTGATTTTTGTGGGTGGCATGATGGGTGGTGATTTAGTCTAAGACCTAAACCTACTACTTGTGATGGTTGGAAGTGGGACAAAGAGGTCTGGGAAAATCTTGAAAGGGGAAAATTTGCCTTATATGTGGGGGGGATGCAAGGTGTTGACCCCAATTATTCATGTAATTCACCAATTCGTGGGTGGATGAGACTATGATTGTGGGTGGTGCTTATTTTGTGGTGTCCCCTCAACTTATTGTGCAGGTTACAAGGCTTTCTTTGGAAGGGATTTACCTCTCGCACAAGTCCAAGAGCCATTACTAAGAGGACATGAAACAGTTCCTGAAAGAGAGTGAGAAGGTGAATAGATTGTAGAATGGTTTCAATCATGTGAACCTTCCTCGTGTTTGGGGTGTCATCACTAAAATTCTCATGAGGTACATCACTTTGGATGTGTGTTTTTGTCATTTCCATGCCCACCTTTTCCCCATGCTCGACCATCTTAGGTACAATATTAAGATGAATTTCCCCTTCTGGATTATGTCTTTGCTTGAGTTGTCCATCAAGAATGTCTAGTCCACAAGTAAGAAACTTCCCCTTCATCAGGGCCTAATCCTACATTTATGTAATTTTCATGAGGCCTTTCATCCCTCCACCGCTACTGTGCACAAGAACACTTTCACTATTCTAGATTCCAATATTCCCCTGGGGGACCCCTACCCTTCTATCACTATCAACAAAACTCCTACCATCTGTCATAGTACCTAGGCTTGGGGTAAAGCCCCTGGTAATGATAATACCCCTCCTATCCCTATCAATTGCAAGCCCATATGAGAGCCCACACCCACAACCATTTCTTTTCATTCAAGGGAGTTTGATATCACCAATGGTGATGATGATTCATGGAACTCCATGCCAACTAATTCTCCTATCCACTCCTCGGCTGAAGGCCACAACTCGAAGGTCCCCAACACCCCACCTATTTCTAACCTTATCCCTCATAATTACCCCAACTTGTGCATCAACTTGGATGAACTTGGGAATGCTCCTAGGTCAATTTTTATCCCTACAAACTCCATAAGTAAAAAAATGAATGAAGTCTCTAATACCATGAATGTTCAGAAGGATATTATGAAATGGCTCTTGGGGCAACTAGTAACTGCTAAAGAGAGGATACAAATCCTAGAGGGAAAGGTGTTGGAACAGTAGACTACATGGCCTAGGGAGGTGGAGAAAAAAATGCATTGGGATATGATTACCTCCTTGGATAGGTCCTTTAAGAGTTGGGAAAGGTGGGAAAAAGAGTTGGACAATCTTCAAGCCATTATGGGTCTTACGAAGATAAAAAGATCATATTGGATGAAATTGATGCCATTCACCAAACCAAGGAGAAGACCATGTAGTGTCTGAGGGTTATCACCAAATACAACAAAGAAACTATGAAAAATATGGCCCTCACTCTTTAGGTGTTCTAGGAAAAGATAAGAAAAATCCAGGGGAAGCGGATTCCAAATGGGGAGGACGATAGTCATGTGTAGAAGAAGAAGGCCAACAAGGTGAACACCTCAACCTGTGATGTTACCAAGCATACCCAGGCCATCCTTCAGGGGCCTGTGACTTTCAAGAAAAAGCTTAAGTTCTTTTCCTAGGAGTGGAACATGATCACTAGTCTCAAGCTTTTAAGAGACCTATAGGTGTTTGGTTTTTTATGTTGGTCTCGATCTTGTGGTTTCTTTTTTGTTGTTTTCCTATTGTTCAAACTATTTAAGCTATATTTCATGTTTACTTTTTTTGGTTTTCTCACTACTCATGAGTCACTGGTTTGCCTTTATGGCTATTTTTTAATAGGTACTAGCCCTTCCAATTTTAATATAATCAAAACTATACTATGGGATAGTAAAAAGTGACTTTAAGTCCCAAATAATTCACCTACAATGTCCTAATTTTCTAGAATGTTGTTAAATTTTCTAGTAGCATTTAACACAAGATTGGCATTAAACCAAGAATTAATAAATTATATTTTATGCATGTAAATGATCTATATTTAATTTAGTAACATAATCAATTATTACTTCTTATCTAAGGTTAGTTAATTTACTTCGAATATTTATAAAATTATTTTGTTTCTTTGTATTTTGGATAAATGCAAAATTCAAACCCCTTAATAGTTTCATTCTATGGTTTTGATCTTGCTTATATCTTTAATTTTTAGCATTAATAATTTTATAATTTATTTACCTTGCATTTTAGATTTAATTGGGACTTTGATCCATCTTTTATTAAATTCCTACCCACCCACACTTGAAATGTTTCTATTATTGGATAATATATCATGGATTCTCATAGACCTTTTACCTTGTCATCTATGCATGAATATATTATAGCTTTGATGGGTATGTGTAGGATCATGATGGGCCAAAAAGTGGCAATATTATGGGTATTTGTAGGGTATGTGGCTAATGACTATTTTTTTACCCAAAATTGATGAAAGGAAAAGGGTTTTAAGAGGAGATTCTTAGCTTTCCACCAATATAAATTGTGCTTTAATTTGAATTTAATAAATAATTATTATTCATTTTCTATTAGAATTACGATTAAAGTCCTGATCGATAGGCTGATTGAAAAACATCTATAACTTTCAAACGGTATCACATTTTTTGAATCTGAAACATGCGTCACATTCTATAGGATTAAAAAAGAAAAATTAAATTTCATGAAGTTTGACCAGTTAAAATGGTCGGATTATACTTTTTTATATTTTTAAAAGTTGTAATAAAAATTATAATTAATTATTTACACTAAAAAAAAATACAAAAAATTATGCATCACATCCGTACATGAGTCCTCTACTTATATATAAATATTATAAAAAAATATTATCATTTTATTATGGTTAAGGGGATAGACACCTACTTATTTTTTCCCTAAAATTTAAGTACAACTACATTGAAATTTCAAATTTTCACTAAATAGATTTTATTTATTTTTAAATAAACCTAGTAGTTTAGAAACTAAATTCAATTTTCTACAGATTCTATTGTTACATTTTTTGAAATAATATAGATAACTTATTCAAATTTTTACGCCAAGTTGCCCAACACTGATTTTTTCTGATTTTTTTGCCACTTAAGGGCTTGTTTTTTCCATGATGATCCTGCACATACCCTGATATGTTCACATTTTTCTTACATGCAATCCTTTTTTCCTTGAGCCTCTCATGTCCATTTATCTTATTGATGGGGATGCATCTTTTATTGATGTAGAGATACTTCACCTAGCACCTAGACATAAGACAACATATATTAACACAAAAAATTACAAGGAAAACAACCCACTTTTGATTTATTTTACAAAATGAAATTACAATTTAAAAAATTATAATGGTATAGACACATGGGCTTGTCTTAAAAGAAAATCAACTCTCTAAGAAAAATCTACAACTTAGAGCCACAAAATCCATTAATGGAGATGCCTCTTGTAACCTTCATTCAACCCTTTATTTGACACTAATAACCACCTTCAAATGTTTTGGAAAGTGTAACTCCCACTTTTGTTTAAGCGCCCAAAATTCTAGCCATTTTTTATTGTGTCGAAGAAGATTTATGAATGTAAATTCATATTTTGGGGGAGGATATGTGCAGGATCATCATGGAAAAAACAGGCCCTTAAGTGGCAATGAAAATTTAGAAAATCAGAGTTAGGTAACTTGACGTAAAAAATTGAATAAGTTATCTATATTATTTCAAAAATATGTAAGAAAAAAAACTATAGAAAATTGAATGTTGTTTCTAAACTACTAGGTCTATTTCAAAAAAAAAAATCCATTTGGTGAAAATTTAAAATTTCAATGTAGTAACTTACTTAAATTTCAGGGAGAAAATAAGTAGGTGTCTATCGACCACCCTAACCACAATAAAATGATAATATTTTTTTATAATATTTTAGATATAATTAGAGGACTCATGTCTTGATGTGATGCATATTTTTTTGTATTTTTTTCCAAGTAAATAATTAATTATGAATTTTTTATTATAACTTTTAAAAAATATTAAAACTCGTATGTCTAACCACCTTAACTTGGTCAAAACTTCATGAAATTCATTTTTTTCTTTTTGAATACTATAGTATGTGAAGCATAGAATGAGATGCATGTTTTGGATTCAAAAAATTTGATACCATTTGAAAGTTATAGATGTTTTTTAATCAGCCTATCAATTAGGACTTTAGTCATAATTCAAATAGAAAATGAATAATAATTATTTACTAAATTCAAAGTAAAGAATAATTTATATTGGTGGAAAGCTAAGAATTTAATTTAAAAATTATTTTCATTTCCTCAATTTTGGGTAAAAAGAAAATTTTCAGCCACATTGGTCATCATATCACTTACATGTCACCACTTTTTGGCCCATCATGATCCTACACATACCCAGGAACAACATCCAAGAGCCATAACTTCTGACATGGGTATCCAATATACTATTATAATATATCATAACAAATCTCACAAAGAAATCTACATTTCCTAAACATCTAAAGATCATTTCATCCACCTTTCAAGATTTTACAAAACTTCTAAGGACATAAAATTTGGGTTTGACACATTATTGGAGGAATTTCTCAGGATGAAAACTATAATATCCCAAATGGCACATGATAATAAGATTATTTTTCACCATCAGATTCATTTTTCAATTCCACTCCTTTGGGAAAAATTTTAGGTCCATAAATGCATGTTTAGGCTAACATACTAAAAATAACGAGTGACTATTTTTTTCCATTTCAAATTTTTTTCTTACATCCCTTAAGTGTAATTGCAAGAATCCAAACAACTAAATAATATGAGGAAAAACATCTCTTTCTATGATGCAAGATTGTGTGTACACCATTGGATTCTCATGCATCATCTATGGAGGTGTTTCTTTACCTTCTTATGATATATGTTCCTTCGTAATATAGTTGTATATATCTTTTACTTCTCTTTAAGATATAATAACTTCACTTTTCGATGAGTTTCCTTAAATGGTCACATATTTTATGACTAGTGCCAGTGATGTTCACAAGCATAATTCTTTTTCATTTTTAATTATTACTCATTCACATGTTTTGGTTAATGATGATGATACTATATAGGAGAAAATTTTCACCCCTTGTACAAATTCCCCTTTCGTATACCATCACCTTAGAAAAACAAATTCGAAGGAAAATTTTGACATCACCCACTTGCCTTCCATCTACCTGAATTTTGTCCTTTGTGTCAGTGACAGAATATTTGTAAGGGAAAAGTGCACAGTATGTGGACCTCTATGTGTCAATCTATCGTCCCTACTAGATTCTTGCATCTAAAGTTGGCAAAGGTGTTATACACCTGATTGGGGTTGAATTATAACGTCCCTCTTCAGACAACCAATATGAAAATTCCTTATTCCTTCTCATCCCACATTAAAAAAAAAAGTTCTCAATTCATTTCATGTTCTTCACATTCAATCACTCTTTCTTAACATTTTCATTCAAAAAATTTCACTCTCAAGTAGTACTCTAGCACTTCATTGTGAAAATTGTAGTAGCTTCAACAGTTTGTCAACTCCACATTAAAAGTGTGAGGTAGCCATAGAAGTTGTGGACTTGGAGTCTTGTGAGACCTCCCTTCATCAGGGTATGTGCAGGATCATGATGGGTATGTGGCTGACGACTTATTTTTACCCAAAATTGATGAAACAAAAAGGGTTTCTAAAGGAGATTCACAACTTTCCACCAATATAAATTATTCCTTACTTTGAATTTAATAAGTAATTATTATTCATTTTCTATTTGAATTAAGACTAAAGTCATCATTGATGGGTTGATTGAAAAACATCTATAGCTTTCAAATCACATCACATTTTTTTAATCTAAAACATGCATCACGTTCTATGCTTCACATACTATAGGATTTAAAAAAGAAAAAATGAATTTCATTAAGTTTTGACCAAGTTAAGGTGGTCAGACATATGAGTTTTAATATTTTTTAAAAGTTGTAATAAAAAAATCATAATTAATTATTTACTTGGAAAAAAATTACAAAAAAATATGAATCACATCAGGACATGAGTCCTCTACTTATATCTAAAATATTATAAAAAAATATTATCATTTTATTGTAGTTAGGGTGGTCAGACAGACACCTACTTCTTATTTTTCCCCTGAAATTTAAGTACTACTATATTGAAATTTAAAATTTTCACCAAATAGATGTTTTCTTTTTTTAAACAAACCTAGTAGTTTAGAAACTACATTCAATTTGATACAAATTATATTCTTACCTATTTTTGAAATAATATAGATAACTTATTCAAATTTTTATGTCAAGTTTTCTAACTCTGATTTTTCTAATTTTTTTGCCACTTAAGGGCTTGTTTTTTCCATGATGATTATGCACATACCCATCACCACTATGGCTATGGTGACTTCTCCAATTCCATACCTTGCATTATCCTCTATTGGCTAGTGAGATTTTGGGTGGAGGTGGTGACACTCACTCCTCTCCTTTTTAATTTGATAGAGTAGCATAGTATTGTTTTGTGGTGTTCATTTTAATCTTCCTTTCTACTTCATTTATCATATATTCTAATCTATTTCCTTTTGGTTGTTCATGGAGGTGGAAACACCAAAATGGGGGTCTGACTGAGGTAGACCCCTATATAGCCCCAACAATTTTTCCTCTTGCTTGTGTGTAGGTGTAAATACGTGTCGAGCTAGCTAGAAAACTGGTGCTTTTGTGAGATTATCTTTGTCACCCTATCTTTTATCTACTTTATTTATTATCTCCATCTATATTTTTTTTACTTTCTAATTCTATTTTTCCCATCACAATCAACTACCTAGGCTATCAATAGGTTTTTTGGCAGTTTTTACTATACTTGGGGTTTTTTGGTCATACGGACACCAGTGCACTCAAGAGACGTCAGCACGCCACACTATCGTCCCAGTACCACATTGTTTTCCTAAGACAAAGATTTGTCTAAGGCACAATACCAACTCCAAAAACCAGCTCACCTAGCATAAACGTGAAGTTTTGGTCTATAGAGTGATAACAGTACTACATAGTGCTCTTCATTCTTGTTCCTGATCCCAAGAAATTCTTTAGAGTGAGGTAAGTTAGGGTAGCCCTCTGCTCTTGGCTCTCCATGACCTAGAGCCTTGACATTGTTGTTTCCCCTCTCTCACATTTTTGGTGAACCTTATATGAAGAGTGTCTACCCATTTGTCGATGTTGAGACATTTCGCTCATACCTTGTGATTGTTGTAACCCTAAGTGTTGTGAAGGTTTATGAGCATCACAACCTAGTCCATGAATTCTCGGTACACTGTTAGGACAAGTGTGTGACCCCTACCAATGGACAAGATGAAGGTCCCTTCTCATTTCACTCTTAGTTTTTTCCACTGGTTTAGCTAATGAGTTGACCACTAGTTTTCCTATGAACTATACTAATGATATGGGTTTCATGGAAAAGACCACTTGTGTGCCTACTCCTCCCATATCCCCTATGGCTTCATCCGTGGATGAGGATGATGTGGTACATATTCCTACAGAAAACCTTATGGAATTAGATAATAGATTGCTAGACCTTGTACATCACTTAGAGAAATCATCGAACATGGCGAGAGACACTAGGCTCATAAGAAAGGTGAGAAATTTTCTAGGAAAAGATCGAATGGGTATTGAATTCCTATACATGGCCTTACAAATCTAACTAAATCTTATGTCCCTTCATATAGGCCTAGATCGAGTACCACTTGAGGAGTACCACTTGAGGAGAAGTGCTTGATTCCTATGAAAAATAGATAGTTGTTTCAATGCCCACTACATCCATGTGCATGGTCGAATTAGGACCTTTGATTAGTGTCTCTTCAACTTCTCAAGAGCCTCACACTCTCAAGATGAGTAAAACACCCCTCAAATTCATTTTCACCACTCCTACTGCCCCTAGTGGTGGAGGCTCTCATGGAATGGGTGGCAGTGGCCTTAGTAGCGAAGGTGGTACTGGTGGAGGTCCCTCTAGTGGAGGCCATGGAGATGGCTTCAGTAGTGGAGGTGGCTCTGGTAGAGGCCCTACTAGTGGTGGTGGCTTTGGTGGTAGTCACAATGGTAGTAGTGGCTCCGAAGGTGGTTTCAGAGGTGGTTCTAGTGGTAGTGGTTCTACAGGTTCCACTAGTCCCTTGTCATCTACCAATGCTATTTTGAATGCCTCTGCCCAGTTTTTTTTTTTCCCTTCTTTTGGCATACTCCATTGTCAACAACAATCCTAAGTACTCCCTTCCCACAAGGAATGGAGATTCCCAAATTTGAAAAGTATGGTAGCAAAAGGGACCTGCAAACACATATGCTTGCCTTTAATGCCTTGTGTACATACTTCTTCCATCACCTTCCTCTTGGACCATGGCCCTACCTATACGGTAGAAGGAAGGGTCCCCATGGGGAATCCTCTATGTTTTGGCCTACATGGCCTCCCATTGCTCCTGCTTCTAAACTAGTGAATGGGAAGAGGTCCGCTACTGAGGCACTAGATCCAACTACCCCCATTATTTCTCATCTGCTTCCTCCTGGTCCCATTCAGAAGTTTCACTCTCAACCAAAAATGGCTATGATGGACACCCTAATTTCTAAGTAGGAGCCTTCTGATCATTCAAAGCTCTTGACCTCTAGCTCAAAGAGTCATAGAAACTACCTTGCGTGTGAACACAAGCACTGACAAAAGGATTTGGTGGCTGAATAGACCACTTTGTAGAAAAAGGAAAGAGGAGACAATCACCCCTACTTTAGGGCCCCTTGATGTATCCTCCTCTCTCCTCCCCTCTACTCATGTTCAATCAAGTTTAGTCTCAATCCCGGCTCCAACTTTGAGCACATGTACATCTGACCCTAAAAAGGTGTAGGTTTTTATTGCTCCTGTAGTTGAGCCACCCCTATTGATGTCCCTTCCAGCCATCCTATCATTCCCTAAACTCATCCACATGTTGAATACCTTGGTGGTGTTTGTCATGATTTCTTCCCCCACCTCAACACCTTTTACCTTGTCTATGGGGAGTTCATAGCCCTCAGTGAAGTAGAAAGTAGAGGTTGGCCCTTCCAACAATGGAGGGCATAAGAGGACCCCACCATTTCCAAAAGGTGGTCTTGTACTAGCTTGTTCCATTCTAATGACATGGCAGGTTTTGGCTTTGAGTTTTTCACCGCTCTTGAGTCACTTAGTAAGCCAAGCGGTGAATCTTGGGCACCGTCCTCTTTGTTGATTGAGGTATGACATGGAACTCTAGTAAAGTGCATGTTTAACTCTTTGGATGAAGTTATGGACTTGTCAGTGATCTTGACAAAGTCGTTGACCATAGCTCCACAAGAACCAAGCGAAGAATACCTTGCAGGGCCTTCTTCCTTGGCTCTTGTTATAGAAGGTTCAAAAGCTCCTCCCCTTAATATTTGACCACTATAGGATCATCTACCTTCCCCTTATAATGATCTAGATTGGGAAGTGGATGACCTCTTGGTCGATGAGTGCTAGAGGGAGGCCTCTTCTTTATCTTGAGATTAGAAGTGTGTGTGTTGTGATGTATTCCCTTGTGCTTGTGTTAAATTTTCCTGGATGACCCATGTCACTCTTGTTGGTACTTGGATACATGAGTGATTTTGTGTCCTAAACCTTCTTCTATTTGTATCATCATGCTTCCTCTATTATGTTTATTGGTTTTTGGAAAATTGTGGACGATGCAAAGTGTTGGGGGAATTTAGGCTTCCCTTCCATGTTGACCCAATTTTTTATTTTTCCTTTGTCTTCTCATGCATTCTTCATGTGGTTTGATATAGTAAGGGTTGATGATAGTTCATCTATATACTATTGTTAAACTTATACATATTTATGAGAAGCTCTAACCCCGAAATATCATATCACCCTTGTGTCTCTTGTTCATCCTATTTCTCTTTCACTCTCTTATCTTTCTCTCTCCTTTTCTTGAGTTGTCTCTCGTATGTGTGATAATGTTACTTTCATAATGTTTTTATTTTTAGAAAATGCATTTTCTATCAACAAATCTTTTCTTGAAAATCCTTGCAAGCTTTTTCAAGAATCGCATTCTCAACTTGGACCCCTAACAGAATGTGTTTCCTTCATCATGGGTTCACAAAGAAAGAACTTGAGAACTTTTCTTCAAGGTGGGATCAGTCTTTTCCTATGGGAGAAGCCTCAACATTCCCATCGCAAGGGGGATATTTCATCCTTTCGAACTCCTTGATGAAGTGAACATATTTTGAAAGGATTCCTTGATGATGAATTTATTTGAGAAACAATGTCTCTTGTACACTTTTGAACATTGCATCCCTTGAGTGGACTTCTCTTCTTTTGAAGGGTTCCCGAGGGACCCCTTTCAAATCCTTCTAATTTTTTGACTCTTTGTGACTATCTGCTTATTTTCTTACTTGGTTTCTTCTTGTTTCTTTTAATTTTTTATCTACGAATTAACATGTTGCTTTGTGGGTGCACTTTTGAAACTGCTTTCCAATCTGATTCTATGGAGTCCCCTTACATTGGGCTTCCTTCATAAGAGAGAACTTGGGGGTTGCCTTCTTGCAGGTCTGCAGGCCTATAAGGTGCTTACTTCATTGGGATTCCTTCATGAGATAGAACTTGGGGGTTTCCTTCTTGCAAGTCTGTGGGCCTTTGAGACACTTTCATCCTATGGGATTTGTCCATCATTGGTCTGAGGGACTTTGGTGTACTTTATACAACTTTATAGTTTTGTGGGGCTATGGAGTCCTTTTGTTCAAAACCCCCTAGGGAGAGTACATGTGGAGTCCTTTTCCTACCCTACACTTTCAAGTTCACCAGATCGTGGTATGATTCCTTGACGATTTAGGTATAAATTTTTAACCCTACCAACTCTACGATCTACTTTACCGAACACTCATCGATAAGTGTGCTTTCTAAAGTGGGGAGGAAATGTAAATGAGTGATTTTTCACCCCTTGTACAAATTCTCCGTTTGCATACCCTCACCTTAGAAAATCAAATCTGAAGGAGAAATTCCACATCACCCACCTACCTTCCATCTACCTAGTGTTTATCCTTTGTGTCAATGAGAGAATATTTGTCGGGGATGAATGTGTGGCACACAGATGTCTGCACACCACACTGTCGTCCCTAACAGATTCATGCATTTGAAGTTGGCAGAGGCATTACAGACCTAATTGGGGTCTAATTGTAACATCCCTCTTTGACCAAATGACCCAGAAATTCCTTATTCCTTCTCATCCCAACTTCAGAAACATTCATTCTCACTTCATTTCATCCTCTACACATTCAATCACTCTTTCTTAACATTTTCATTCAACATTCTTCACTTTCAAGTAGCACTCTAGCACTTCATTATGAACATTGCAATAGCTTCAACACTTTTTCAACTCCACATTACAAGTGTGAGGCAACCATCAAAGTTGTGGGCTTGGGCTCTTGTGAGACCTCCCTTCATCACCGTTGTAGTTGTGGTGACTTTTCCAAGTCCATACCTTACATTCTCCTCCATTGGCTAGTGATATTTTGGGTGGAGATGCTAACACATCTCTCCTCTTTTTTGTGATTTAATGGAGTAGCATAGTATTATTTTCTAGTGTTCATTGCAATCTTCCTTTCTACTTCCTTTATCGCATATTCTACTTCATTGCTTTCTAGTTGTCTATGGAGGTGGAAA
The DNA here is from genome assembly GCA_007258455.2 of Sequoia sempervirens. NCBI lineage: Eukaryota > Viridiplantae > Streptophyta > Pinopsida > Cupressales > Cupressaceae > Sequoia > Sequoia sempervirens. The sequence continues at coordinate 834,380,346 of VDFB02281492.1, forward strand.
GACCAAAATGGGGGTCTAGCTGAGGCAAACCCCTATATAGCCCCAACAATTTTCCCTCTTGCTTGTGTGTAGGTGGACATACACATGGAGTTAGCTAGTGAACTCCATGACGAGCTAAAAAAGTGCCAATATGATGGATATGTGTAGGGTATGTGGCTGACAATTTCTTTTTTTACCCAAAATTGATAAAACAAAAAGGTTTTTTAAAGGAGATTCTCAACTTTTCACCAATATAAATTATTCTTTAATTTGAATTTAATAAATAATTATTATTCATTTTCTATTTGAATTATGACTAAAGTCCTCATTGATAGGTTGATAAAAAAACATCTATAGCTTTTAAACAATATCAGATATTTTGAATCTGAAACATGTGTCACATTCTATGCTTCACATACTATAGGATTAAAAAAAATGAATTTCATGAAGTTTTGACAAAGTTAAGGTGGTCAACCATATGAGTTTTTATATTTTTTAAAAGTTGTAATAAAAAATTCATAATTAATTATTTACTTAGGAAAAAATTACAAAAAAAATATGCATCACATCGCGACATGAGTCCTCTACTTATATCTAAAATCTTATAAAAAAATATAATCATTTTATTGTGGTTAGGGTGGTCAGATAGACACCTACTTATTTTTTCCCTGAAATTTAAGTACTACTACACTAAAATTTCAAATTTTCACCAAATAGATTTATTTTTTCTTATATAAACCTAGTAGTTTAGAAACTACATTCAATTTTCTACAAATTCTATTCTTACATATTTTTGAAATAATATAGATAACTTATTCAAATTTTTATGTCAAGTTTCCTAACTCTAATTTTTCTAAATTTTTCACCACTTAAGGGCATGTTTTTTCTATGATAGTCCTCCACATACCCCTATCACTTTTGTGAGATTATATTTGTCACCATAACTTTTATCTACTTGCTTTATCATCTCTTTCTCTATTTTCTATACTTTCTTATTCTGTTTTTGCAATCACAATTGGCTAGCTAGGCCGTCAATAGGTTTTTTGGCAATTTTTACTCTACTTGGTGTTTTCTAGCCGTATGAACTCCAATGTGCCAGAGAGACACTAACACACTGCATTTTCGTCCCATAACCATGTTATTTTCCTTGGATAGAGAGTTGTCTAAGGCATATTACCGACACCAAAAACCAACTCGCCTAGCCTAAACCTATAGTTCGAGTCTGTAGAGTGACAAAAGTACTACATAGTTCTCTTCATTCTCGATTCTCATTCCAAGACATTCTTTAGAGTGAGGTAAGTTAGGGAAACCCTGTACTCTCAGCTCTCTGTGACCTGGAGCCCTGATGTGGTTGTTCTCCCTCTCTCACATATACACCTTATGTAATTGATACTAATGATCTACCACATTTTATATTTTTTTCAAGGATGATATAGGATGCGTGATGAGATTTCCCTTCTATTATTAGACCTAATGTTGTTGGTCCTAGTCATATTAATCTTTATCCTTCACAAATAGCTTTATCCCTCCATCATTAATTTTATTTTGTCATAAAGTTAAAATTTATGAAAATGAGTGTGCTAGTGATTTATATGATACACCTTCTTTTACACATGATGATGATATATTTTTAATAATTATTCTTTTCCATCCCATCTTGATTTTATATATATTCATGATGATTACTTGCCTCCTATTAAATTCCTTAACGATATTATTTCTCTTAATGATGAGTTATTACATGATGAATTTAATTGTTTGTCATTGATCTTTACATATTGATTTTTTTTTCTTAGTAATTATAAGTCCATATGTAATGAAATAACTTACACAAGCGAAGAATATAATATAAAATATTCTATGAAAATTAATATTACTTGAGAATAATAATCCATTTCAAGGGTTATACCTCTAAAATTTACCAATAAAACACAATTCATTATGTGATGAGAATAGGCTAACCTATATCTCATATATATTGAATTATTCTATGGATGCAACCCCAAGCTAAATTAAATGCCTATACAAGACTATATTAATGATCATATAAATTAATAAAGAGTTATGATAGCCCTAAGTTAACTACTCCAATACCTTTTGATGCCATAGGTTAAGTGTGTAGCATTATACAATGATATCTTATTGATTAGTGAATTTATTCATATTATAAATGAAATCACTATTCCATGGTTTTAATTATCTTGTATATTTTATCATAAATTTATTTTTATTGGTACATAATTTTATTTCCTATTTATTTTAAATTCTAGTATATTTGAGGATACGTTAGAATTGTATATGTGTTTTTATTTTCTATATTTTAATCACTATCCGCCCTCCTCCATTAATGTTCATGAGATTTGTGACTCTGGACATTCCTAATATATGGTCCATTCAATCTAAAATACTTAGGGTTTCAATCCTTATATACATTTCTTTTTTCCATCATTGTATTGTATTTTCTACATGAATTACTTAGCTATGATCCTATTATTTCATTAAATAATCTACTTATTAGGCTTCTCATCTAGTAGGGAATACTTATCATAGGATGACTTGAGAATAAATAGTTAAATCTAATTATCTAGTTTTATGTTGTAGTGATTCAAACTTATCTCCTTCACCTAATTTGATAGAAACTCATATAAAGTATATAATTTAATTAATCAATTTAAGAATAGTTTGGAAAAAGTAATCTTTGGGATCTTATGCATATTTAATAATTATGTAGTAATATTTTATAAAATTATTTTATGAAGGATATCTATAACATCTAATATTAATCCTATAAAGGTGTTCACCTCAATTAAACACATCTATGTAGATTTCTAGTATATTTTATTTACATGCCTCATGAGTTATTCAAAAAAAATTACCATTGTTCATTAAGGTAAAATCTCAAAAGGGTAAAAGCACAAAGTTGTGTCACACTTTAGCCAACTTATCAGCACAAGTGAATTTAAGTATTTCTATCTAAAAATCAATTTTGGTCAAACATATGATCTAGTAAGATTCATTCTAGCTAAGTTAGATACTTCCAAAAAAATTTCAATTAAAATTGTTAGCTAAAAATATATGGAGCACCACTTTTAGTCCAATTTACCAAAAAATAAAAATTATTTGAAAAACTTGAAGTTTCAATAACTCTTGCTAATGTAAATAACATTTTTCCTTTAAATATAAAATAACCCTTTTGTAGATCCATAAGTGTAGTTTTCAAAAATATATTTATTTTAATAGTTTAATCATTTTTTATATTTTATAATTTATTTTTACTAAAAGTAGGTTATGAGCACAAAATATTAGGTTGATTACTATGTCAAGGAAAAATACTAAAAATTATTAAAAAAATTGAAAAAAATAGGATGCACTAGATAAAAGAATCTATTTCAAGATGGTATTTTTTTTTTTCCATTTTAGATAAATATTTGATATGAAAGTTGACATCCGATGAAAATAATTGTTTTTCAGATTTATGAATATTTTAATATTTATTTTAAATATATATTTATCAAAATTGGAAAAAAATATATTTAATGCACTAAAATTTCAAGTTATAAATACAGACAAAAAGTTTGAAAGAAAAAAAAATATATATATAAAAAGTTTTACATCCCATGCAACTCCATTTTTTAGCATTTTATCAGCAACTAAATTATAGTGTTAATTTGTTAAAAACTAGTTCAAAATATTTTTTTAATTTTTCTTTTTAAATGCAAACATAAAATATACTAAGAAATACATATTTTAGTAGTTTACATCATTTCAAAATTCAAAACATATATGCCACTTTTTAGTGATTCAAGTTTAAAAGTTGGATTAGCATTGGTTGTTTCCTTTATAAAGTGTGACACAACTTTGTGATTTTACCCAAAAGTATAAACATCTAAATTTAACAATTTATCATTCATTACTTCCTTTATAATTAATCACATAAACTATTTGTATTTTATTAATTAGTTTGGAAGCCCCTTTGATCTCCACTCCAAGCATCTCAATAGAATATAGAATATTTGTATAAGCTTGAGTGTTGCATATTTATCAGTTAATGTGGTTAAATTGGTATCTTCATTATGTTAGGTATAATCAATTTATATGTGGAATTATTTGACATGCCCAATTGGCCCAAATCACTTGTAGTAATATTTTTCTACTAAATTTAGGTATTTTGTGGTCATAAGTTATAGTTTGGTATTACTACTCTATTTTTTGAATATTGAGCATAGATTGATGTTTTCAATATACACCCATCTAAAACATTTTTTAGTAATTTTCTCTAATTTAACTCTTACTTTTTGCCAAGAAATCACTTTTACAAGTCATTTTCTTCTCTAATAAAATATTCATCCTTGTTTTTTTTAATCCTAACATGCTTTTTTGCAGGTTTAGGTGATTTCTTGCAACCTCAACATGCATTAGTGTCTTTACTTTATATTTTGTTATATATTCCACAATTTGTTTTTTTTCTCTCGTGCCACCTTTAAAAATGGTCTTAGTTAATTTTAGTTGAAATAAATCTTTCCATTTTATTAGAAATGAATTATTTATGTATTTTTGTTATCAAGTTTGTGGTTTAAAATATGGTTAATGCATTAAAAATAGACTTAATTTAATATTTTAGTTAATATTGGTTGTTTTCTACACAGAACAATATGTTGAGCATAGGTTTTAATTGATGTCAAAGGTGTGTGATTGATGAAGAAGAATGTTTTTAAAGGGTGTCAAGGTTGTCAAAAGTGTTTATGATGATAAGGTTGTCAAAGATGAAAAGGATTGTAGGAGTACTAGAACTATCATTTGAATTAAAGTTCTAGAAGGATGATGTGTGTCAAGAGATGTTAATCATGAAAAAGTTGTCTCATCACTAAGATCCTATATCAAATAACATACATTAATTTCTAGTGAGATGTGACTATCTCTTTGGGAGTTGGTGTGTATTTTATGCTTATTATACCATACAAAATATGTAGTCAGCATGACTGTGGTATTCTGAAACTATGTGCAAGGATATCTTTTGGGTAGAGATATTTCTCTAGAAATACAAATGTCATTGGTATTTCTTTTAGAAAAATAGTTCTACTTTGTGGTTTAAAAGGAGAGTATATATACACTAGTTTTATCAGTTTCTTGAGTTTTTGAAGGATATTATCAATGTGCAAGAACTTTGAAGTGACAAAAGGTTCATCAACCTATTCAAAGTTCAAGACATGTACGATAATAGCTAGTAGCATGCAAAATTCAAATCTTGTGTGTTGTTAGGATAGGACATGGTTAAGGTTCCTACATACATCTAAAAATGCCCTGATCATTATCACACAACTAATCCAATTGCTAACACTTTTTATCTCGACTCACTCATTTTTAACCTATTTAATTGAATAATATGAATTATTTAATTAAATTCACCATTTTCCTCTATTAATAAGATAATTAATATTATTTGATAAATTCACCCCTTCACATAAACTTTCATCTTATTTTTTTAAATAATGAAAATTATTTAATTAAATCTCCTAGGTCATCTCATTTGATTAAATAATACAAAATATTTAATTAAATGTACTAATTTGCACTTTGATTAAATGATTTCTAATTGTTTAATTTAAATCTAAATTCCCTCCACTTGCAAAATTAAAATATAATTTCTTAATTATTTAACTAACTAATTTCTTCCAATCCTTCAATCATTGAAAGTATATTCTCATGGTATATTCCTCAAATTTGAATTCAAATATTTCCCTACACATAGAAATATCCCCCACATGCTCTTGAAATTAATGGATTGCATTTGTCTCAATCAATTTAAGTCCTTTATGAATATCATTGATCCTTGTCATTAGGTAATCTCATCCTTTGGTTTGATCTTTGATCCATGCCATTTCCTCTAATTCATTTCTATCCACTGATAAGCCAATTTGATCTTAGCCATTTATTAATCCAAAAATTCTATAAAGAGAATTAATTTTACATAAATTTTTATTTACAAGCATTCAAGTAATCTTACTATGCAAGACTTTATACTCACCTTTGAGCATATTTGCACATTTTTTGTGAATCAAACTCACTATTTAGCATCAATCTTCAAGAATATTTGTACATTCAACATGGATTAGACTTGGGACTAAGCACTACACATCAACTCCAAGACTAATCAACCTCCAAAACTAATTATACTCACCTTTGATCATATTTGTGCATTTTTGTGAATCAACCTCACTATTTAGCATCAATCTTCAAGAATACTTGCACACATCTTTTAGTTAGGTTATCCATTTGAATTTCTTTGTTATTTCATGTTTAATGACATCTTAATTGATATTTGAAATAATTTCATTAAAATATGGCTTTTAATTATATCATTTGTTTGTTTACTTGGTTTATTTCAATTTTGTAATTGATCTTCCTAAATCTCTATGTTCACATTTTGGCACACTTGGTGGGACCCACATCCCTCATTATCTAACTTTGTTTGATTTTTTTTGGATATTAGAGGTTTAGGAGGCAGAGTGATTCCTTTGTATCAATTAGACCAACACTTCTATAGATGGTGATGCATTTTCATGTTAAAGGGTCACACCTTTGAAAATAGTGACATCTCTATCTAACATCATTTTTTAGTGTTTGTGTAGGTTGACAGGTCGACACATACACCAGATAGTGATGCTTTTGCAAAATACCAATTCTTTTCTCAATCCAAAAGAGTGACACCTTTGTTTGATAGAATGCCATCTCTATCTGCAAGAGCAATGCCTCTACCAGAACAGATTGATACTTTCTCAGGTAAACCAAAAGCATAAATTCCTAGAGTTTTATCCAAGTTTGATTTGACTTTTTCTCTAACCCTAACTTGTTTGATGTTGGTTTTTTGTTGGTTTTATAAGACTAAAAATTATAGGGACTTCATCAAGCATGGATAAAGGTTAAAGAGTGTCTATTAAGAATTTTCAAAGGAATCAAGCATGAATCAATAATTCAAAGTGTTTCTTAACAGTTATCTGAAGGATGACCTTAGATCTTTAGATTTTCATTCTTTAGACTATTGTCACACTTAAACTTTGGTGTTTTAAAAATAGACTCCACAACTACTAGCACTAGGACTTTGGATTTTTAAATGAACACACACTTGTATTTGGTTAAAATGAACATCATTTGGGCTTAATATTAACCAAAAAATTGCACCTTTATACGTTGTTAAAATTGAACCACACATCTATTTTGGTGCACCTAAAATGAACTTTGTAGGCATTGTCTTTTGTGTTTGGTAATTCTGATGTGTATTCTCTCCCCTTGCACCTAGTGTGATCTTGGGTGAAGAGAAACATCTTTGAATTGCATATATGTTCATTTTAACCCTAAGTTAATTGCTACGTATCCTCTCCCGTCACATCTAGTGTGATCTTGGATGATGAGAAATAGTAACTCTAATTTTTTCTTTTCAGTATGAGGCCTGCCTTGAGATACATCCTCAAGGAGAACTCAAGGGCTCAACTTCAAGTGGTTTTTTTGAGAACACTATATAAATTGGTTGTGATTGAAATATGTAGGTCAATATGTGTATGTAGCACTCTAGAATTTTATTAGGGACTATAGCTTTCTATTTTCTGAAGGAGATGTCTAAAGGGTTGATGGTATTCACCAAGTTCTACCCACTAGAAACCTATTTATTTTAGAGGCCTAAGACTTTCAAATTTCTTCTTTTAGTGGTGCAATGGAATAACATCATTCCATTGAGTTACTCACCATGTATCAAGCATAGTTGAGCTGATGGAATCCCTTGCAAGGAAATTTTTCCTACAAGGTAAGACTTGTATCATGTACACATGCATACTCTAGTCACTCATTCTATGTGTGGTATTTTATGGTGTAGGGCCAATTTGAGAAGATAAAACTCATCTAACCACTAAATAGTATGTACTCTATGGTGTATTTTCATGTTGATACCTTGTAACACCAATGAGTGAGTTCTTGTGGAAGAAGAACATACAAAAATCATCTTATTAACTCGTGAGTTAGTTTTACATGTTGTACTCTATGTTTAAAAAATCAAGACATAAAAAATAATAGGTCAACTTTCATTTAAGAGATCCCCTAGATAGATTAACACAATTTCTTGAATAGTGTGACACCTTTGCATAAATTGACGCTTCCATTTTTGTCAAAATGATGCCTTTTTGTTGCAGATTAGTAACTTTGCACATCACAATGTGTTTGTCACAAAAAACATAAATTTTATAGAGTGACATCTTTCATAGATTATAATCTGATGCTTCTATTGAAATATCAATGCCTTTTTTAGATAATGACACTTTAGTAGAACAAAAATCCAATGTGTTTGGATGAACAAAGCAAAGATTTTTCCTACTTTCGAAAGTTTCAACATTCAACAAACAAATATTATTTTTCTTTTGGTTCTCAAAATATGAAATATCTTTGAAACTAGTTCAAACTAAAACAAAACCAATCTTGGCTCACTTATAGGAATCACTAAACAACAAAAAAAGTTAATGTTCTTCAACATATTGGTATTATCAAAAACATTGGGCCTAGGTTTTCAATTGAGATCAACAATCAAACAATCAACATCAAACCTCAAAACATCAACCATTAACACATAAAAACTTTAAATTTTGACACAAAATCCCTTAGATTAAGTTGTTCACAACATCAACTATTTTATCTCTATCCTTAGAAATAATCTATTTCTAAACATTTAGTTGGATTAGTACAAATATTTTTGGACAAGCTCACCTTATAGTCACAAATCTACTCTTAATTTTTTCAATTTTATAACCATCAGCATCAAGAAACATCAATCAAACTTAAGTCTAGGTTATTGTAGAAAATTTAGAGTTTCACATCATTCAAAAAAAAAATCATCATTGATTTATCCTAATTTTTTTAGAATTTCTTTGTTAGAAACATTTGACGCTACCATGGAATTTGAACAAAATTATTCACATCAAATATCTTCAAAGGTAGACATAACTTGTATGGTTACAACCATGTCACAACAGAAGAGAATCATGGATGCAAACCCTAGTTACACTAACATTCCTACCACAACAAATCTAAATGGTTAAAATGTTCCTACTAACATAGTTTTTATTGATCAAAATTTTGGGATGCCATAAACAACTTCATAAAATGATGGACTTCCCCCATTAAAGAAAATAAAAACATCAACACAACTATCCCAAGATGTGAAAAACAATCAAGCACCACATCAACCATTACAAGAGGTAAGGATTCAAATAGAAGAAATCACAAACAATCCTCATGGCCAAAGAGTTACTTGAAATGCAACAAGATACACAAGTCCATCACCTCATAAACACAATGTTGAATATAAACCATAGTCAATACATGCTCACACTTGCACAAGGAGGAGAAAAACTTCCCTCTACTTTTGATATGAACAAACTCAGGGAACAACCATTTTCAAATATTGCATCTACAATTCAACCTTCTCAAAGTCAAGATTTGACCCAACCAATGTCATAATCATCACAAAATATACCAATTCAACCAATGGTTAACATGGTGGATTCAACTAATTTGACAAACCAACAAGGGTATAACCCTTCAGTGCACCACATTATTGAACAAATACCTAACCCATATTTAAAAGTGTTAGGTTATTCCATGGGAACTTCTCAAGGGATAATAAATTTCACAAATTTGTACATAAATCCCTTATACAATACTCAAAATGTACGAAATAAAACAAATTTGGGTATTACTCAAAACACTAACATTCCACCAACACCCCATAAACATTTAATGATCAAAACATTCATACAAATGTCCCAAGAATTCAATAAATTCATCAAAGTCAAATCCAATAAAATCAAGGTCTTCAACAAGGGTCATAACAATGTCAAGGGTCTCAAAACTATCTCAGCATTGAATGAATCCTCAAAAACATCAAATGTCCCAATATCTTGTATCACAACAATTATCTTAAAATCAAGTGAATCCTCAAAATTAAGTGAATTCTCAAAATCAAGGTCTTCAAAAAACATCATATCAAAATAAAAATATTGAAAATCCACCATATCAAGGGTCTTAATATCAAATCCAAATCCCACATCAACATTAACAATCCATTCACAACACCATGAAAAAAAAATTAGCATCTTCAATTATCAACAACCATCAACACAAATCAAGGTCAATCTTTGCAACATCAACAATACAGTACTTTACAATAGTTACAACAACAACTTGCCCAACAATAATGATTGCACAAAAAAAATTACAACAATCATCATACACCAATTATCAACAACGAAATCCATCAAAATATAATGTGGTCTCACAAAATCAATGTGGATCATGCAATGCATCTCCTCAATACCAGGAGAATCTGTAACATCAAACCTATTTTACACCTCAAGGAAATTACCAATCAGGTCCTACATATAAAAATAACCAACAAAATCAAAATGGTAATTCTCAATTTCAAATGGTTTCATATGACACACATGTTCCTCCTTATCATGATCTGAATTTTCACAACATAAATGCTTCACCGTCAAACACTACTCCTAATGACATATCTTCACAAATTCAAACACACACATAAATTCGGGACATTCAAATGGGAAATGCAAAAATATCATATACGGACCACACTAAGTGAATTCGTTACTCAAGAGTTCAAATCATAAATGCTAAAAATGTTAAGAGTATTGTTCAAGATTCTAAAGAGTAAATGTCATGTGAATTGCATGAATAATATTAGAAGATGTAAAATATCATCCACACTAAGTGAATTCACTACTCAAGGAATTTTTTATCCTGATCATTGTTATAAATGTGGTATTTCACCTAGGTGATCCCATATAAGTGGGTTACAATTCCCTTCATGAAGAAAAAATGCAAAAAAACTACAAAAAAAATCAAGTTTTTAGGGGATCACTTGAAGGGGGGTGTTCACGTGAACCCTAAATAGAGTTCGCTTGAACACCCCCTTCAAATGAACCATTTTTTTATGTCATGTTTGCTTGAACCCACTTTGGTCGGATTTTCTTTATGAAATCAAGGGGAGAATAGAAAAAAAAAGGGGTGTTCGAGTGAACCCCCCTTCTAGGGAAACCCTCTTCGCTTGAAGGGGTTAAAGGGGGTTTGCTCGAACCCCCATTTTTTTCCCTTCTCCTCCTCCTCTAGCAATTTTATGCAAAAATTTTCCTTTTGAAGCTCAATTTGATGATGAAAATAGAATCAAATTCATAGACCCAACTAGATAATTATAGTGCTCAAAATGAGTTATCCATCAAGGATAATTTTAATATATTTTGGTTTTATTTTGTATTCTTTTTAGTTTAATTAAACATAGGTTTTTCACTCAAAATCAAGCTCTTTGTTTTGCACATGTAGAAAAATAGTATATTATCAAAAAATATTCTTAAAAATATCTATGCCCTTGATATTGATGTTCTTAATCCAACAAAATAAAGGAATTTTGATACATACAAAAAAAGTTATGTGTTAGCAAGTAAACCCATGTCTAAATTGTAATTGGTTTGACTTCAAAACTTTATTAAGAAAAAATTATTCAATAAAACACTATGAAACCAAATGCATGCCCTAGATATCATAGTTACAAATCTAAATTTGAAAAAAAAAAGAATTTTATCCTTCATAGAAGAACATTTATGTGTTAGAAAGTACATATCACTCTTTAAAAATGGTGTTTAATGTTAAAAACTAGTTTTCAAATGAGATGGGAAAATAAATGAAATTTGAGTCCAAAATTTTTTAAATATATATATTTAGAATATATAGACAAAATTTCACAAATCACTAGTTTGCATCATCTTCAAATTCCTCATGGTTTAGCAGCTATAGGTGTCCAAAAGTGAAGATTTAGTTAAAAAAATTAGTTCAATGTCAAGTTTGGCCAAAAATTATTGTAACCCACTATTGTGTGATCACCCATCCTTGTTGAAGTTGGTTTAATATTTTAGTGAAACATGGGAATAACCTGAAGGTGTGAGACCATATAAATGAGATAAAACCTTTGGAAAAGGTCAAATTCCTTCCTAACGTAGATGTTGAGTGTTGATCCAACTCAACACTAAATAAACCTACAAACTATCCCTAATCTAATATCTATTGTAACATGCATAAAAAATTCATTGATTGATATTTGACACTACATTTGCATTTAAAAGAAGAAGCAAAGCAATTGAGAGGAAAGCGATTGAACAGAGAGGCAGTTGGGGTAAGTGCAAGAAGATGAGTCCACGAAACGTGGAAGTTTTTGCCTTAGGCAAAAAAATTAATTCGGTTTGCAAAAAATAGGATCCTGCTTTTTAATAAATGGGATCCTGTTTTTAAAAACTAGGATCTCGTTTAGCTTCGAGATCCCAAGCCTAAATTTAAAAAACGGGATCCGGTTCTTCAAAACAGAATCCCGTTTTCAAAAATTTATGTTTTTGGAAAATTTTCAAAACGGGATCCCATTTTGAAAATTTTCCAAAATAAATTTCAAAATGAAAAGTTTTCAAAATGGGATCCCGTTTGAAAACTTTTCAAAATAGAAATTTTCGTTTTTAGACCATTTTACAAAACGGGATCCTGTTTCATAGAACCATAAAAAATGGCTTTTTTATGAAATGGAATCCCGTTTTTTATGAAATGGGATCCCGTTTTTTATGAAACGGGATCCCGTTTTAAAACGTGATCCCATTTTTTAAATTATGAATTTTTGGGCAGGTTTTTTGCTTGTGTTTTGGTTCGGGAAATGGTTTGGGGACCCAAACCTAAGCTTTGGACCTGGTTTGACCTACAACTTGAAGGTCCTGTTAATGTCACAAGAAAATAATGACTTTGGACATATGTTTGAAGACCTATTTTGTAGAATTTTTTTATGAAATTAAAACCCATTATAGATGAGACAGTGTAGATTCCAAATATGTAATTTTTTTAATAATTTGAATATTTTTTCTATTTTTCAATTAATTTCTAATGAAACTAGTCCATAAACTTGAATTATTAGGTTTTTTTAGTATTTTAATAACTTTTGATCAACATAACATTTTGATGAACAATTGCACAAGAACAAACTTTAGACAATTTTTTTTAGTTAAAAAAAAAATCAAAAAATGATAAGTTTAGGTCATCTTATGCGTGTCGTACACAACGATTTTTCAAAATGACAAATATGCCTAATAAAAATTTAATAAAAAAAATATTCAATAAAAAATTACAAAAAAATATCAAAAACAAGCTTCAGTGAGTCACAAGTCTTTTCCCAAAAGGATTTTGAAAAATATGATAATTTAGGTCAAAATATGGATGTCGTACACATTCATGGTATGGTATAAAAAAGTGACTTTTAAACAGTGGTTTTTAGAAACACTTATTGAAACTCAATTTTTACAATCTGTGTATTGAAATAAATTACATATTTGGAAACTAGACTCTGAGTACTACATTTTATGATGAGTGACTTTTTCAAAGATTCCATCTCTAAGTGCTTCAAATTTTAAGGTCAATGTGTCAAATTCTAAAAATCAGGGAAAACACTTCCACTTTTTGGCCAAAAAGTGGACTCAACTTCTTGCGCACACCTGTTGAGTAATAGTAACCGAATAGCAACAATTACTTACAATGTAATATTTTTCAACATTCCCCCCTTATTACATTGATCCTATAAATGCACCCCCTTAAAGCTATTATTCTCTCTACTGAGGGAACCCCCCTAAAGGCTTACATAATAAAGCTTGCTAATTACAAAATATATATAGATCTTTGTGAAAATTTTCCTTGAAGAAACAAATCCTAAGTTAAATAAAGCTCCATCAAGTTTTCTCTTAACCCTCGTAAAGGTGTAGCCCCTATCCAAATTCCAGAGTTCTTCCTCCCATGAACTCCTAAATCACAAATTCTTTGAATTATTCGATAACAATCCATATTGAGCTCTATAATTACATGGCTCCATCAAGTTGTCTAATGACTCTCAGAAGGGTATAATTCAAATCATAGCCTCAAGTGCTCACTAGACAACCATCCATATTGAGCTCCAGACCAAACCCCTTAATTGTCTCCAAAAATCAAACTTCACAATATATGTATTCTTTAAATATGTCAACAACAAAAACAAAAAGAAAGAAACTAAAGCAAAAAATGCTTCTCATGCAAAGCATCATCTCAAAGTGAGAAGCTAACTTGGGATGATAGAAATTCCTCCATCCTCTGATGCCACTATCCTCCAATAAACTGAAGGCTTATAGTACTAATGCAGGATTAAAACCATCAACACTAGAAGAGTCATTAATAATAGTTTCATCATCTGATGAATCCTCATTTTTAATGCAGACAAAGTTATTAAAAATAATTTTATCATCTAAAGAATCATCATCTTTAATGTAGGAAAATTTTCCTTCATTGGTTTTATCTTCAAGATTTCCTATCAGAACATCTCTAGCTCGAATTTTACAAGACCAAGATACATGACCTTTTTTCTTACATTAAAAATATTTAATTTCCTCACTGCTTGTACTTGATCTTTTATTATGGATTCAAGAATATGATACCTTCTCCTATTGAGAAACGTCATTTGAGTCTTTTGCATTTGTTCTCTTTTCTTCTGTTAAAAGAGTTGAAACCATATCTTCTAAACTTTGAGAGGTTATTTGGTTGAGTGTAAAAATAACATTACTATATTTTGAAGGAAATTTGTTTAACAAGAAAGCTTTATCATCTTCATCATCTACTGGAGCTTGAACATTTGTTAATTTCCTAATGAGAGATCTCAAATGACTTATATGACTTGACATTGTGATTCCATTTTCCATTTTGAACTTTAACAATTGAAGTTTTAGGGAAATCACATTGAATGCCTTTGCTCCAAATAGTTTATTGAGATTATCCCAAATTTCTACTAATGATTTATCGAAATCTACATGATGTACTTTAGAGTAATAAAGATCAAGATCGATAATGGCCTTGGATTTATCATCTCTATTGTTCCACTCCAATAACTTAGTTGCCTCTTGTACCGTAGAAAAAAGTACCCTTTGCTTGACATGGGATTAATTCATGATGAAATGGACTTAATGAGGCCTTAATCTAGTGTTGTGAGGAATTTTATGCATCCAAATTAGGTTTTGGACCCTCATAAATTGAATAACATGCTTTTAACGATGTCTTGTAAAGGTGTTGTAAAGTCTTGTAAAGGAATTTCACACTTATCTAGACTTAATTAACTTATTTATCCCTAATTCAACATTATGAAATATGTTTAATAACATTATTACATCAATCTAGAAGGTTTTTGAATTAAATTTAATGATAAACTAGTGTTGTAATTGGTTATTGTGCCTTCCAAGGCTATTTGGACCTCATTTTAGTGTTGTAAAGTGTATTTAATCACACTTTCATATTGATTTCGGTGTCCCAATCCATATTTAACATTTACATCATCACTAATAGGCCCATATTAGCTCATATTATGCATCCCAAAGCATAATTTGATCAAATGACCGACATAGTCATCATATAAGCCTAATATTCTTACTTCTCGGTATCTCAACTAGAAAAAATGGCCCTTGTGGTGCCCATTCACCATTAGTGGTGAATTAGTCCCATCTAGGTGTGAACCATTCACCATTAGTGGTGAATGAGTTTCATTTCACTCATTTTTAGGATCTTGAGTAGGAAAAATTAGGTTTTAAGTTTAATTTTGCTTCATGTCAACCTGTGATGATTTATTAATGGGTAAAATAGATGAATTACCTCTAAAAGCACCTCTCTAAAGTCATTTTTACAATATATTCATCCATTAACACATTCGCATAATTTATTGATCATCTATTGTCTATCTCAAGTCAAGCAAGCTAGAGCATTTATATTGCAAGTTGTCAATTTAGCTTCCTAAGACATCTAAGGGAAGATTCTACATGTTAGGTTGTAGACTTTCAAGATCAATCATCATGGAAAGGTAACCCATTCCATTGTTTCATGTTTCATTCCTTTCTTTCATCATTTTGGTTTAATTACCTAAAAGGGGTTTGACCAAGGAAAACCCCCATGCCCTAACATTCAACATCTCTCTCTCTTGTCTTGTATGTTTGCAGATTTAGGTCTCTTGGAAGCTTAGAAATCATTGAAGATCAAGTTCCAAGGTTGCTAAAGTCTTCTCCTCATTCATCAAGTCAAAATATCAATAAAACTCCATTTTCAAACTCATAAATACGAGCTTCGGAAGCAAACACCTGTAGGGCATCAAAGTGCATATCGAAAGCTTCAGAATCCACCTTTGAAAATACAAAAATTCAAAAGTGGACTTATTTTCCATGAGTGGAAAATGAGTTCCACTTCATGGTCAATTTTGATTTTTCTACATTTTTTAGTACCCTTTTGTCAGAAAACGGGTTCCAGTTGGCAGAACTAGGACTAATTCGTCCAGAATGGCAAATGAGTTCCTCTAGGCTTAAATTTCAGCATCAACAACAATCAAAAAAAAAAATCTTGTCCTCATCCATATCTTAGGTGCAGACTTTCAATCTGGTTCATTTATGTTGTAGTTTTCCATTCATTTTTAGCTAATTTTGTATTACATAATGTGTTTTCAAACAAGTTGTTTTCCTTTGGTTTCTACTCATTATTCAATCAATCTCATTCATTTCAACAATTATATCTAGGCATATTGCATCCTTATTCTATCCATATTTCATTGAATATGAATGTAACATGAGCATTTTTGGCCCATCTTTCTCCTTCTTGGTGAAAAACCCTAGGAGAGCTAGAAAGCAAGCGGGTGCCAAAAATCTATGCTACATTTTTGTGAACCTACTTTTCAAATACTTCTCTTTTTTTATTTGGAGTCCTTCATCATCATATATCTAGCTTTCATTAGGTTTTTCATGATTCATTTGCGTGTTAGGTGTTAAATTTTGTATTCATAAAAGGTGCATTTAGGTTGCACTTTTGGCATCTAAATTCATTTAAATTTTCAAAAAAATTGCATCTTTCATTTAGGACTGCATCATAGTAATTAGAACACATCAAAATCCCTCAAAAAATTCTAATTTTTTTGAAAAAAGACCATACTAGGACTCATTCACCACCCTGGGTGAATCAGCTCCTTCTGACCCCTAAAACTGTCTTTTACAGAGCTGAAAGCCCTATTTTTAGGCTTTTGTTTGGTGCATTTCATACCTGTATTAGTTGGTTGCATTTCTATATCATCCATTTCATCAAATCTATCTTTAATTAGCTCATTTCATGCATGGTTTACATTTTACATTTGCATTATCATATTGTTATATAGCATAATCAGTCAATTATCATCTGAAAATTATATTTCATGTTAGACTTTTACATTACGTTTTGAGTTTGTGTAGATTGTTATTTCAAAATCTTAGTTTCAATCTTCTCCAAATTTTTATAGAAAAAGCTAGTTAACAAACATTAAATTTATTCATTCAATGCATTCCCTAGTTATGATAGTCTCCTAGCACAAGAGAATGAAAATGTTAGCACTTGTCTTAAGCTTACACTCCCTCTTATATCTCCTATTTGTCTAGATGATGTGTTAGAAGGGAACACAAACGTAGATAAACATGATGATCCTAATTATCCTAATTGCACTTCTCCCAATACCTCTCCTTTTAGTGAGGAAGGTATCTTGACAAAAGAAGGTACAATCATTGAGCATCATGAAGGTCTTTTTTGTCCTTCTCCTCATTCCCCTTGGGAAGATAGTATAACAACACAAGAAAAATGCATTGCCACCACCTTGTACCTAGTCTCTATTCATCTCCCAACACTTCCCCTATTTGTGACAATACTTTCATGAATGATCATGACCAACACATTTGTGAGGAGAATATGTTGGTATCAAGAAACCCAATGATTGAGAGTTATAACATTATTTCTCTCTTTCCTAATGTTCCTAACAATTGGTAGGCTCTATTTGAACAAGACCATCCAATCATTGACACACATGAAAATCCTAGTTATCATCCCCTTCATGACTCCCCTATTTGCGATGAAACTTCGACATGTGATGCACCTCTTGACTGTCACTTTCCTCAAAGCTCTCCTACTAGGGTAGATACTATGGACCAACAGAATGAGATCATGGAAAATAATCAACTTTTCCCCTCTCCTAATATCTCTCCTATTAGTGAAGATGATATTATGGTGTTACAAAATCCAATCAATGAAAATCATGAGAATCTTATGTGTTAAAACATCATAGAACAAAAAAATTCAACCATGGATAGCTCCCTTACTTACGATGGTGACATGTTGGAAGAAAAAATCCTTGAATGTCAGGAACATTTGAATTTTCATTCTCCTAACAACTCTCCTCCTAGGGAGACTATTCTGGTGCAAGCAAATGATATGTCTTCCTCAAGGATACATCAAACCAACACTGTTGAGATTATACATGTGCAAGTGTCCATTAGATCCCCTTCAATCAATGAATTGCCTACATACCCTGTGGGACATCCAAAGAATCCTCTAATTCTTTACCCACCATAACACAAGCAAAAAACTCAACACCAACCCCAACTCATCCTTTACCCACCATCACACAAGCAAAAAACTCAACACCAACCCCAACTCATCCTTTACCCACCCAAGTATAATGTTTCATACCAACCAACTTACAATGGCCTTGCTCACATATGTAACAAAATATATACAATCAAAGAAAATCAAGCCAAAACTTTGTTTACTTATCCACATAAATAACATTAGTTGATGCTCCTATCTCATATCTCATATCCAACTAGAAACTAACATTAGTTTACTTATTATAATTCAAGAGGCCTAAGACAGGGTGATCCTATCTCTCCTATTCTATTCACAATCATGGTTGAGAGCCTGGGAAGGAATCTTAAAAGTTTGATTGAATAGAGGTCTCTTGCTGGCCTTACTCCTTCTTCTACTAATTTGATTTTTTCTCACCAACAGTTTGTTGATGACACTATGCTGATGGGAAGATCAACGTTGACTAAAGCTAAGACTTTGAAATAAACTTTGGACGTGTATGAGAAGGCGACTAGGTAGATGGTCAATAGACAAAAGAGCTCCCTTTTTTTCTTTAATACCCCTGAGCATAGACAAGTCAAGATTGCAAGAATCCTTGGTTGTAGAGTGGAATCCTTACCCTCTACTTATCTTTGACTTCCTCTATGCCTTAAACCTCCAGATTCCTTTTGGTGTTTTCTAGTTGATAGGTTCAGTAAGAAGTTGGTAGGATGGAAAGAAGCTCTTCTGAGCCAAGCTAGAAAAATTTAACTCCTCAAAGATTCTCTTCAAAATCTCCTGGTTTATGCTTTAAGTATTTTCAAAATTCCTACTAAATATGCAGAGGCCATTGAAAATATCCAAAAAAGATTCGTTTGGTCTAGTGTGGAGGAGAAAAAGAGGATGCTCCTTATAGGATGGGATTTGGTTTGCAGACAGAAAACCTTGGGGGGATTAGGTCTTAGAAAAATATAATGATTAATGAGACTCTTCATGCTAATCAAATATGGAGATCCTTCTTATCTATTGGAGAATGGAAATATATTTTAAGAAGTAAATATATGACCAATTGTGTGTCCCTCAAAGCCTTGTTGGATTCTCCTATTCTTCCCTGTGGTTCAGCTTGCTGGAATGACATGATTGCTGGTAGAAAGATTTTGGAATCAGGGGTTGGATGACACATTAGAAGAGGCAATCTAGCTAGGTTCTCAGAGGACATATGACTTTTTAAGGATCCCCTAATCAAAATTGAAAGATTCAATAGATGGGCTAAGTTTTGTAAAGCAACTTTTGGAGAGTATGTTAAAGATTATTGGAGTGAACAATATTGGATGGATTTGTGTGTGGTTAGTCAAGAGTTGGATCCGTTTCAATCTTCCTTAAGGGCTATC
The DNA here is from genome assembly GCA_007258455.2 of Sequoia sempervirens. NCBI lineage: Eukaryota > Viridiplantae > Streptophyta > Pinopsida > Cupressales > Cupressaceae > Sequoia > Sequoia sempervirens. The sequence goes on from VDFB02281492.1 coordinate 834,400,208, forward strand.
AGATTGGGACAAAATCAGTTGGATGATCATCTTGTCTGGATGGACAACCCTTTAGGTAACTACTTTCTTTCTTCAGCTATATCTCTGATGTCCCTTTCTCAAGCCCCCCCTCCTTTCCAGTCTAAAGTGTGGATAAAACACTTGACTCCTAAAGTCAACATTTTCTTTTGGATTTTTCTTCAAAATAAAGTGTTAATGGTGGATAATCTTTGCAAACGGTGATTACAAATCCCCAATAGATGTTACCTTTGCAAGTGTGAGGCAAAGTCAACAAACCATTTATTTCTCCACTATCTATTTGTTGCTACAATCTGGGGAAAATTTTTAGCCCTTTGGAATATTTCTTAGGTGTTCCCCTTGTCCATTGAAGATTTATTTTCACAATGGAAAGCTCCATCTCAAAATCCTTTCATTCGAAGGTTATGGGCTTTTATTTTCCCTTTTGTTGTTTGGGGAGTGTGGAAAGAACGTAATAATAGACTTTTCAGGGATAAGGAGATGTTGAAGACTAATGTTTTTTAAAAAAAAATTAGGCTTATAAAGGAAAACTTTAATGTTATTCCTCAAAAATCTCTTAATCTTGAAGTTGTGGTGTGCACTCCCTATGATCTAATGATAGCCAAGGATTGGAATAGCAAAATGGATGTTTCTAAGGCATGCAAGCCAGCTAAGAAAAGCAGAGAGGGTGTGCACTAGACCTTTCCTCCAAATGGCTGGACTAAAGCCAACTTTGATGGCATTGCGAAGGGCAATCCAGGGATGGCCGAAAGTGGAGGTGCGTTAAGGGACTCAAATGGTAACTTTATGGTAGCTATGGCCATTTCCCTAGGTCATCAAACCAACCATGTGGCAGAGGTAATAGGAGCTTTCCAAGTTTTAAATCTAACACATAATCTGACTATAAAATATTTATGGCTTGAAGGGGACTCCAAAAACATCATTGATTGCCTCCTAGATAGGTCCCCTCCCTCCTGGTCTATTAACAATTGGATTGAAGAAGAAAAATATACCTTAGACAAGTTTGATAAAGTTAAAATTTTCCATGTCTATAGGGAAGCTAACAATGTGGTGGATTACTTTGTGAATGAGGGGGTTAAGATGGGAAATTTGAACACCTGGCAAAATTTTAGGGACTTGGGAGCTGAAGTCAGGGCCTTATTAGATTATGATGATATGGAAAAGGGCTAAGTACATAAAAATCAAGAGATTTGATGGGGCCGTGTCAAATAACTTAGCTGGTAAGAAAAAGCAACATGCTTTGTGGGTTCATTGGAATGGCTGTGTAAATTTACAATAGGTTTTTGGCACTGGTAGAGATTGTAGTGAGGTGTATACAAAAATGGGGGGATAGGAAAAGAATCAAGCCAAATAGCTATGAAATGCGCACAAGGAATGCTAATGTCTAGTTCCATTCCTAGAAAATCTTCATGGGCATGATCCTATGGCTACTAACTACTTTGAGAAGAACTAGAATAATGGAGAAATTATCCTCTTTGGGAGAAAAGTGAGACTGGATGAGCAAATCATAGGAAAGGTGACTGGAATGTCCACTAAGGGCATGAAGTTTTATCATGACAGAAGGTTTTCAGATGAGGTGGTAATCAAATTCCCTAAGAATGAAAAGGAGAAATTGAAACTAGTCAAAGTTTCCAACAACTACTTTGAAATCGGCACCATCAAGGTGCTTTGGAGAAAGGTGCTTCAAGTCATAATGGAGTATATTACCTTGGACAAGAGATTCACCAGAGTTTATGGTCATCATTTTTCTCTCCTTAACCACTTCCGCCATAAGGTACAAATTTCTCTACCTCATTACTTGTTTTGTTTCATTGAGTAATAGCCTTGAGGACCACAAGAAAAATCCCATTAGATACCCTATTCTTCATCCTACTCTTATTAGGTTAATCTATGAACATTTTCAAATCATGTTGACTTTATCCAAACTAGTTGACTCCACAGCATCTGAGGACTATGATACGAATAGTGGTGGTTCAAAGAATCATTATAAGTCTAACCCAAAGAGAATTGTTGAATCCCATCTATCCCCTATCCTATCTGGTAAGAAAACCCAGCTAGTGAAAGCTAACCCAAAGATTTACCCCAGTTTAAAGAATCTCGCTCTCAAGGGTTCCCCTGCCAATAAGCTAGTTTCCTACTCTACCGATTCTCTAGAGGAAAAAACTAAGAACGCTAAAGCTAGCAAAAACTCTGTCTCTACCCCTCCTACCTCTTTTAGAGATTATGGTACCAGATTTACCAGCTCCCCTAACCTGGATGATTTTAACCTCATTTTAGACTGGGATCAGTCTGGAGATATCCTTGCCTCTACTAGAAGTGTCGGTGATATTTTTAGGGTTATGAAATGGGCCTATCAAGAAATTAATGATCTTAATCTCAGAAATAGGGTTCTAAATAACAAGTTGGAGGAACTGGATTAGAAGTTGTCTACTCTGAGCAATGAATAAGGAAAATGGAAAAAGAACAATACTAGAACATGAGATGATGACATTGAGGACAAGTATAAGACTCTGGAAGCTGAAATTGTTAAAATAAAAAAAACAATATGAAAGTTTTTGTGGAACAAAAGCATAGAATGGCAAGGCACAATGCCATTATCATCAATGCAATGTCTGAAAATTTGGAAAAGTCACATCAGGGTTCGTTGGTTGTTGATCTAGAAGAGAACAAGGATAAAATAAAGAATGAGGACCAAGGAATATCGAAGAGGACCCGAGCCAACCTTAAGAGGAAAGCACCTCCTACCACCCATATGGTCTAGATCTTAAGAGAGGGGTTCAGGAGATGAACAACATGGAAGCTGAGATAGCAGAAATTTTAAAGTCCCAAGTTTAGTCGTTGCTAGCATTTTGTCTAGTCTTTTTGGGTCTTTTTTGTGGCCCTTGCTAGCCTTTTTTTGATGGCTGTGGCTTTGTCATTTTATTTTCCTCTCTACAGCCTCTCTATTTATGGGGTCTTTGACAATCTTTTCTTTTGTTTTTAAACTTTGTGGTTTTGGGTCCCTATATAACCCATTTTTTCCTCTTTCAAAAACATTAGTTGTAGGATCATAGCATACTCACCATTACATGTTTTACATCCATCACAAGGGGCAGCATACCATCATCCATTCTAGGCTCACCTTTGTCCTGCACTAAGTGGGGCCAAGGGTTTGATAGCCTTGACCTTGTATGTCACTTATAATCGTCTCTTTTGGCTCATCATTAACCTTTCATGAACATTTAAGAACAAGCCTAAGATGTGGACGACATGTCTTAAGATTGACTTGCATGTGACATATTACCCTTTTTCATGATGTAGCTTATCGAAAACATATGACTTGGCATAGGGATTTTTCGAATAAGCTCTCCTACCTTCTACTTTAAAGCAATTGCTCATAGTAATGGTATTAGCAATCACTTTAAAGTGGGTGGCATATATAGGCAACATCCTTTTGCAAATTTCATGGTGCGATTTACTTTTCTTGTGACGTGTATTCTCCTCATTGGTTTCATTGGGCTTGATGCCTTCTAAGAGTGTATGATCAACTGAAGTGGCTTGATGTGAATGGGGCATCCCATGGATAACAATCTGACATCCTAAATTTTCCTCACTTGGAGATATTAGGCACAATGTTCCCTAAGAAGAATACCTTACACGAACAAAGAAAAATCCCCTTCAACAAAATTTTAACATGACATTCAAAAACATTTACAAAAACCATTACCTTGTGGTGCCTTATCAATGTTATCAGGAGCATAACATTGGTATGGTTTGTATAATGGGAAGACGACACACTGCCATGAATTTCTCATTATATGGGGGGAAGCTGACACACTGGCATGAATTTCTCAGTAAACCACTTCTTTTGGGATTTCTCACCTTGTGGACGACCAAAAAGTTCTATGGCCCCAAAGTGAACATGCATCTTCTTTTTGGAAAAAATAACCTATATTTGATCCACAACTAGCTGGACAAACGATTGAAACTTGATACACCTTTTCATTTTCATCTTTCTCTTTCTTACCTTTGTATGATTTTGTATATTGTGGGCTTGATCTACATATGGAACTCTCTTGAATGTTTACTTTAGTGTGTGTTTGAAGCAAGTTCATCCTCTCACTAAAGTGGGGGCTAAATGTGCTATAGAAAAAAGTACCCTTTGCTTGACATCAGATTAATTCATGATAAAATGGACTTAATGAGGCCTTAATCTAGTGTTGTGAGGCATTTTATGCATCCACATTAGGTCTTGGACCGTTATAAATTGAATAACATGCTTTTAACGAAGTCTTGTAAAGGTGTTGCAAAGTCTTGTAAAGGAATTTCACAATTTTCAAGACTTAATTAACCTGTTTCTCCCAAATTAAACATTATAAAATATGTTTAATAACATTATTACATAAATCTACAAGGTTCTTAAATTAAATTTAATCATAAACTAGTGTTGTAATTGGTTCTTGTGCTTTCCTAGGCTATGTGGACATCATTTTAGTGTTGTAAAGTGTATTTAATCACACTTTCATATTGATTTATGTTTCCCAAGCCCTATTTAACATTTATATAATCACTAATAGGCCCCTATTAGCCCATATTATGCATTCTTAGGCATAATTTGATCAAATGACCAACATAGTCATCATATAAGCCTAATTTTATTAGATCTCAACATTCCAGCTAGCAAAAATGGCCCCCGTGGGACCCATTCCTCATTAGTGGTGAATTATTGAGCTATTTTTGAGATTTTTAGCAAGGAAAATTACGTTTTAAATCTAATTTTGCTTCATGTCAGCCTGTGATGAGGCATTAATGGGTAAAATAGATGAATTTCCTATAAAAGCACCTCTCTAAACTCATTTTTACAGTCTATTCATCCATTAACACATTCACATCATTTATTCATCATCTATTTTCTATCTCAAGTCAAGCAAGCAAGGGCATTTACATTGCAAGTCATCAATTTAGCTTCCTAAGACATCCAAGGGAATATTCTACATGTTAGGTTGTAGACTTTCAAGATCAATCATCATGGAAAGGTAATAAATTCCATTCCTGCATGTTTCATTCCTTTCTTTCATCATTTTGGTTTAATTACCTAAAAGGCGTTTGACCAAGGCAAACCCCCATGCCCTAACATTCAACATCTCTCTCTCTTGTCTTGTATGTTTGTAGATTTAGGTCTTTTGGAAGCTTGAAAATAATTTAAGATCAAGTTCCAAGGTTGTTAAAGTCTTCTTCTCATTCATCAAGTCAAAATACGAATAAAAATCCATTTTTAGACCTGTAAATCAGAGTTTTGGAAGTGGACATATGTAGGGCATCAAAGTGCATATCGAAAGCTTCAGAATCCACTTTTGAAAATTCATAAATTTAAAAGTAGACTCATTCACCATGAGTGGTGAATGAGTCCTACTCCAGGGTCAATTTTGAGTTTTTTGCATTTTTTAGTACCCTTTTGTCAAAAAATGGGTTCCAATGCAATTTGGCAGAACTATGACTAATTCGCCCAGAATGGTGAATGAGTCCCTCCAAGCCTAAATTTCAACATTAGTAGCATTCTAGAAGTCATTTCTAGTCCTCATCCATATCTCAAGTGCACACTTTCATTCTTATTCATTTTTGTTGCAATTTTCCATTCGTTTTTAGGTGATTTTATATTACACAATGTGTTTTCAAACAAGTTGTTTTTCTTTAGTTTCTACTCATTAGTCAATCAATCTCATTCATTTCAAGCATTATATCTAGGAATATTGCACCCTTATTCTACCCATATTGCACTGACTTTGAATTAACATGAGCATTTTTTACCCATCTTTCTCCTTCTAAGTGAAAAACCCTAAGAGAGCTAGAAAGCAAGTGGGTGCCAAAAATCTATGCTACACGTCTATAGGTGTTTTTTTCCTTTCCACTCACTATTCCCCATAAATTGGTACTCATTAATTGCATTTGAATTTTGATTTTCCAAATATGAAAATTTAAACCAGAATACTTACCCAATTTATCTACTACAATCTCCCTAGAGATATATCCTCTAAATCATCAATCCCTATGGGTGAAAAATTGTTATTATGCCACTTTATTCCTACATCATCTGTAAACCATTCATCATTATTTTAAACTTATTACAATGTATTTCGTACTCGCATATATATATTCAGATTATAAACTTATTATAACATACATTTTATCAATGATACAGCCATTCCTTGTTTTATTGAGTAAATGAGAACAAATACTTTGTACACTGGCAGCACATACACAAAATTTAGAATTGCAAAGATGAGAGTATTTGAGACTACAAGCAGTAGCAAATACTCGTAATCACTCTCGGGCCAGGGATCGGTAGCACCATATGCCCAATCAACTTCAAATGTGAATTGTGATGGTCTTGTCTTGAACTGCGCGGCTGAGTAGAGGGCCTGATTCTTAATGGACAGAGAGTCTCCTGCATTCATGAACACAACAGAGATTCCATTCGATTCAAGAAATATTTGGAATCTTTCAATTGGCTCAGACTTCCTTTATTGAGATGTCTCTCTCATTTGCCTAGTTTCATATCAGATTTCAGACACTAAAAACAAATGTCCATCACACCCCAAACTAAGCCACGAAAGTGCTTCCTCGTCCAATTACTGAAGAGGCACACCTGCCTTCAATAATTCATCCTCACGACACCCAGCATAACTGGTATCTTACAAAACTATATGCCAAACACTTCATTCTGAGGTCTGCCAATCCAACACACCAAGTCACCTCATTCTGATCGCACAGGCACAAGAACTAAAAGGGCTCTAATACCACATGTTGTAAAATGCATAAAACTTTCATTGATTGATATTTGACATTACATCTGCATTTATAGGAAGAAGCGAAGCAGTTGAGAGCAAAGCGGTTGAATAGGGAGGCAGTTGAGAAACAGTAACTGACTATCAACAGTTACCTTTTTTTTTTTTAAAAAGAAAGGGGTAAATATTTATTGAATCAAAGAAGAATTACAAAGCAACAAGCAGTAAGCCCACAGAACCACAAACAGTCTTAGAAACAAAAGTCTCGAAAGGAATCCCGCCAACAAATCAATTACATATGAAAGCCCTCCATGATAATCTTTTAAAGAAAATTAGAAAGAGAAAATTCGTAAAATTAAGAATTTCTTCCTTTTTCTTTTTTCTTTTTTTGAGGACATTTGTAACTTTTCAACTTCACTTTTTTAAAATGACTATTTCACCTCTTTTAACTTATGATGTGTTGTGTGAAACTTCTTTTTAACTTCACATTTGAATGAATTCTTATGATTTTCCCATTTTAATGTTATGTTAACTTTATTTGGATGTGTTAATTGTGGATTTTATCACTCCCTCCCAATGCTCATCAAACCCTAACCTTCATACACAACCCTTAGAAATTGGTGTAACAAAGAACTTGTGAGTTTTCTTGGTAGATTAATTGATATTTTGTGATGAAACGAGTAGGAAGAAACACCATTACTCTAGGTGCATCACTAGTTGGCCTGCAATTTCATATTGACAATAGTTTATGGGCACACTTGGTGGGATAACTCATCTTTGAACTAATATTCGGTGCTATTATCAACATACAAAAGCCTCGAAGAGACATTCTACAAGTAGACCAGGCATGCCAAAAAATTATTGTAAATCAAAATTTACGGACTTCTTTAAGTTAGTTCAACATTTCAGTGAAACATGAGAATAATCTCAAAAAGTGAAATCTTGTAGATCAGATCAAACATTTAAAGGAAGCCAACCTTCTTCAAAGGTTTTTATCTCATCTATAGGATCTCACACTTCGAGATTGTTTCAATGTTATCGTGAAACTATTGAATATAGGACAACAAATATGCATATTCAAAGTGATAAAAAAATATAATATTTGGTACCCATTGTTGGTTTGAGAAGGATTGACAAATGCCGAGTACCCATTGTTGGTTTATGAGGAAACAAAGATGTGGTCTCATAAAAGGAGGTTGACAATGATATTTGGTCACACTCTAGCTTACAATGAAATTGTTAGTCTAATCTCTTTTGTTTTCCTCTTTAACTATGAAGGATGGAAGATGGAGGAGAAAAACAAAGAAACAAATAGAAATAAACATGAACTTTTATATTGGTCAAATGAATTTTTACATACTGACAAAGCTTCGGCTCTTTCACCATTACAATTTTTTTTTTGTTAAACTACTTCTTACAACTCCTTACAACTTTACAAAGCTAGATTCATTTGAGAGTATATACTGAAACTAACTCAACCAAGATATAGAAAGCGAAGTATCTACAAAGGACAAAGGACAAAAGACAACATATAAAATAATATATTTCATGCTACCCACAAAGAGTGGGAAACCTGTGAGGAGTAAATATGAAATCTTATCAAATCTTTCCCAAATTCTAAATTCTAAATTTGTCTGTACTACTGAGATTTCATTGCTGATATGGAGATTGAGATGATCAGTTTCAACTAGGGAAAATAAAGAAGGAAAAGGATAGAGAGATATAAAATAGAACAGAGAGGTAACAAAGATAAAAGAGAACATAAGCTGCAAATGAATTTATATTTCAAATATTTTAAACATGTATAAAATCCATTGAATTCATAGATCATAAAAGAAAATCGCTACTCTTTTCATACACTCAGAAAATCACATAGAAGAGTCTCTTATTTCATTGGTTGCTTCAAACTATTGAAGCAACAGTCTTCTTCTTCTTCTTCTTCTACTCTTTTTAGATACTTTTCATTCATAACAAAAGGCGACATAAAACCTAAGTATATGGCTAAGCAAAACTAACTAAAATCCAAAACAGTCAGTTACAAATAATACCATGGCCTTTTCCAATGTAGGAAAATCTAAGGACGTAGATTTCAACAATTAATTCATAATCAAAATTGTCCTAATGTAGCAAATGAGAAGGAAGAATGAAATGGATCTGAGCTAGTGAAAAGAAATCTTGCATGCATGAGTGGAGGGAGAAGACAAGCTGATGATGCTGAGAATGAAGGGGTCTATGGAGGAGTTTAATGAGATGGTTATGATTAATTTCGAACAAATTATTTATTTATGTTATGCAATTTTTTATTTTCTTTAATATGAAGTTAGAACATTATGTGAAGAAAAAATACCAAATATGGATCTGAATTTAAAATCAATTATAAAAAAGCACATATTTATTTTCATCTCAAGTTTTTTCCTTAGGGCCTGAAAAAAATTACGGAAACTTCTATGCCGTTTACATTACTATACCTACAATTTCATCATACTTTTATATGAACATTGTCTGATATCCGCTCTAGGAAATTGAGTGATTTCTTAGAATCAAATTGTATGACCATAGCGACAATTTCCTTTGTTTTCCTGATTTGCCTGAGAATTCCTTCTCTCAATAAGTTGTGTGACATTCGTTGTGATGAAAAAAAACTCCTCTTGTGGGCAAAAAATGAAACACATTAAAGCGGAAGTGTATCAACGGAAGGAGACAGACACACAAGGAGACATAAATATTTGCAATATTCTATTTACTTAGAAAAAGACTACATACAAAAATTGTTTACTTATGAAAATATTCAGAGCAAATTCTTTGTACATGTATACTACAAAAGCTGTGCGTTTTCCAGCGCACTGACGCTTTTGCGCTGCTGCTCCATGTGAGATAGTTTCCAGTGCACGGGCACAAGGCTTACTGACTTCTGCTACGACAGATACTCCTGAACATCACTGTTCAGATGCTCTTGAACATTCCTTCTTCTTCTATGTTCTGCTGAGCATTCCTTTCTGTTCTCAGATAGAAAACTTCTATTTGTCTCTTGCTTACTGCACAGAAATGTACATTCAAAGCTACTTTTGGCTTTTCAACCAATACAGAAAAATGCCACTCAAATTTGAACTCAACTACCACAATTAAATTTTCTTCCAGAGAGCTATTACTGATTAGCAAGTATTTCTGACACGGCAAGGGGGGCAAATCCATATTTGATTTTCTCTAACCTTGCATTTAATGCAACTAGCCGTAGACTGCTCAAGATTAATTTTTCCAACAGTCCCCCTTAATCTTGAGTCTTTCTACTCTTCATCATTGTTTGGAAACTTTCGGCACAATAAATCCAGAGCAACTTCTGGAGAAAAGTTTTCGACGCAAAAGTTCCTGCTCTTCAACACTCTTCGAAACTTTCAGTGCATCGTCCTCAAAGTTATGGAGGACCGGTGCAAAGTTTCCGGCGCAAACCTGTTTGCCTTTGTTCTACATTCTAGAACTGTCTACTGAAGTTTCGGCACAACTGCACTTCTCTGTGTTTTCCAGAACTGAAGTTCTGGCATTCCTGGACACCCAGCCTATATCTTAGGCGTTCAAAAGGTTCTTTTGACAAATCCTTTGTAAAAATATATGAGAGTTGCTACTCTGACCTGCAAAATGCCATTTTAATTTTATTATTCTCAACCAATTCTCTGATAAAATGATACCTGATTTCAATATGTTTGCTTCTTCCATGAAACACATGATTTTTGGTCAAGGCTATTGATGAAACATTGTCACAGAAAATTACTGTTCCATCCTCTTTTTATTCTCTCAAATATGCTAAGATCCTTCTTAGCCACACAGCTTGGCATGCTGCTGCATTCGCTGCTATGTATTCTGCTTCGGCTGTGAATAAGGCAACAATCGGTTGTTTCTTGGAAGCCCATGAAATTGCTCCTGAACCCAAGTGAAAAACATACCCGGGTGTGTTTTTTCTATCATCCACATTTCTATTTGCTACCTTGATGTAAAGAGTGGGCTCACCATCACTTTTGCTAAAGCCATTGTTCATCAAGTATGAGTCAATCCTGCTATACCATATCCGTGGAGCTTGTTTCAGCCCATAAAGAGCTTTCTTCAGCCTATATACCTTGTGTTCTTTACCTAAAACTTCATATCCAGAGGGTTGCTCCACATATACCTCTTCTTTTAAGACTCCATTAAGGAATGCAGACTTCACATCCATTTGATAAACCTTCCACATTTGCTGGGCTGCAATTGCAATGACTGCCCGCACGATCTCCATCCTTGCAACAGGGGAAAAAGTCTCATCATAATCTCTCTCAAACTGCTATTTGTACCCCTTGACAACTAATCTTGCCTTATGCCTTTCGATTCTTCCTTCGGCATTACATTTGGTCTTGTAGACCCATTTGACACCAATAACGGATTTCCCTTTGGGTAAATCAGTGAGCTCCCATGTCTTGTTTCTTTCTATTGCATCTATCTCCTCATCCATGGCCTCACACCATTTATGTTCTTTCATAGCCTCCTTAAAATAAATAGGATCACTATGAGAAAATAATGTAAAATTTACACTCTCATTAAAAGCTTCATCATACCTTTCACCTTGGTAGATCTCCCTTAGACTCTTAGTCTTTCTTGGCACTAGGGAGGCAAGAGTGGGGTTTGAATTTTTGGAGCTGCTTGGCTGCTGGCCTGATGAAGAAGTCTGCTGCTATAGGTTTCCAGAGCAATTTTCCTATTGAAAGTTTCTGGAGCATCTTCCCTACTGGAAGTTTCCAGAGCTCCTTCTCTGCTGAGAATTTCTTGAGCTACTGCTGCTGTTTTCTAAGCTGTCAGCTTCTTGTAGGTTTTTGGCACATCTGTGCTCTGTAGCTTCTTCATCCTTAAGGGGTATGGAGACAGAAATATCAGTATTGCAGTCAACTTTTCCATCCCACGACTCATTTTCTAGGAACTCCACATCCCTACTGATGATTACCTTCTTGGTGACCGGATTATATAGCCGATAGACTTTGGACTCTGTACAGTAGCCCAAGAAAATACACTTTTCACCCTTGTCATCCAATTTCTACCTATTTTCTTTAGGCACATGTGCATAGGCTACACACCCAAACACTCTCAAGTGCTCAATTGACCACTTTTGTTTTGTCCATGCCTCTTGAGGGATTTTATCACAGACTATCTTCGTTGGACTTCTATTTATCAGATAAACAACTATTGCTACAGCCTCTCCCCAATATTCGATAGGGAGTCCCTTTATTTTCATCATGCTCCTTGCCATCTCCACAATGGTCTTGTTTTTCCTTTCAGCCACTCCATTTTCCTACGAAGTATAAGTGGCTGTGAGCTCCTTCTTGATGCCATTTTTCCTGCAAAAATTTACAAATTGATTGGAGGTATACTCTCCTCCACGATCTGACCTTAAGACCTTAATAAAGTGTCCACACTCCTTTTCAGCCTAGGCCTTAAATAACAAAAACTTGTCAAATACTTCAGATTTATGCTACAAAAAATAGACCCATGTCTTACGGCTGTAATCATTTATAAAGGTCATAAAAAATATGTTTTTTTTAAAAGACAGATTTTGCATAGGGCCTACCAAGTCAGTGTGCACCAACTCCAATAGTGCTCTAGCCCTTGTAGAGTTGCTTGAATTAAAAGGCTACCTATGTTGCTTGTCAAAAATGCAAGCTTCACATCTAACATTAGGCTCTACAATTTTTGGCAAACCATCTATCATATTTTTCTTAGACAAAAGACTCAAACCAGAGTAACCTAAGTGTACCTGAGGTGCCATAGCTTGGAGATATTTTGAATGTCTGCTTTGAAGGCTAATTACTGCAAGCTTTTTGACTATGCTGAGATTTGCATCTTGAGTGGAAACATTTGGTTCTGTGTTATTTGAACTGCTGCCATAACTCTTTTGCTTCCATCTTTATCATAGATAGTGCAATCCCCTTTCTCCATCAGCACTCTATACCTATTTTGGACCATCTGTCTAATGCTCAAGAGGTTATGTTTCAATCCTAGGGCATAGAAAATATCATATATTTATCTTTCATCACCATGCTTGGTTTGTAGGGATACCATGCATTTGCCCATGACTAGAACCATCTTATTGTTCCCCATTTTTATTTCAGACTTCACGCTGCTATCAATGGAGGCAAACATGTCTTTGTTACCACTCATGTGGTTGCTGCAGCCACTGTCCAAGTACCAAACTTCAGCTCTGCTATGTTCTGCAAGGTTACATGCAATGAACAGTTGTAACTGTATTTCATTTCCAGCCACATTTGAGTTAGCAACATGTGTATTATGACTCCCTTGGTCACGTTGTTGCCTACAATCACTTGCATAGTGACCATACATTTGACAGTTGTAGCACTGTATATTTTTTTTATCCTTTTTCTGATAAGAACTGCTGTTCTTTTTTCCTCCTTGGGAGCTGGTCGCCCCCTCATGAATACTTGCTCGGGTTGAGCTTTCATCACCATCATTTTCATGTCTTGAGTTTCCTCTACCACGTCTGGAGCCTTTTCTACCTCTCCCCCTTCCTCTTGCATTTGACTGAGCATTAAAAGCTTGCTCTTGGGAAGAGGTTGCAGACCTATTTAGGCGCTGCTCATGGGTTTGTAGAGAACCCATCAGCTCATCAACTGACTCGCTGTCCTTCATCTGCATGGTCTCAAACTCTTTCCGTTGTAGCTAGAGTTTGACTGATCTAACTTTCTCAGATCCTTTGTAGGTGGTTTGAAGTGTTTCCCACGCTTCTTTTGCATAAGTAGCTACTGCTATTCGAGAGAAAATAGCCTCTATCAAGGCTGCCTCAATCAGACTGAGGGCTTTTGCATCATTCTTCCATGTCTCCTTCAACTAGTTCTTTTGAGCATTGCTCAATGCTGTAAATGCAGTTGGGTCAGTCACATCTGTGAACCCATTTGCAACTAACTCCCATAAATCATTGGCTATGAAAATAGTCTTCATTTTCTTTGCCCAGACGTCATAGTTTCTACCATCGAAAATAGGTGGCTGCTGCCAGCTTGTATTTTCTCCTCCAGATATTTTGCTAAAATGGGGAAGCTACGAAAAAACCCAGATTAAGATCTAAAGCTATAAAAAATAACTGCCCAATACACCTAGGGCTCTGATACCATTATGAAAAAAAAAAATTCTTGTGGGAAAAGAATGAAACACATTACATCGGAAGTGTATCAACGAAAAGAGATAGACACACAAGGAGACAGAAAAATTTGCAATATTCTATTTACTTAGAAAAAGATTACATACAAAAACTGTTTACTTATGAAAATATTTAGAGCAAATGCTCTGTACACGTATACTACAAAATTTGTGCGTTTTCCAGCGCACTGACGCTTATGCACTGCTACTCCATGTGGGATAGCTTCCGGCGCACGGGCGCAAGGCTTACTGACTTCTGCTGCGGCAGATACTCTTGAACGTCATTGTTCAGATGCTCTTGAACATTCCTTCTTTTTCTATGTTTTGCTGAACATTTTCTTCTGTTCTCACGCAAAAATTTTTTGTCTGTCTCTTGCTTACTGCACAGAAATGTACATTCAAAGCTACTTTTGGCTTTTCAGCCAATACACAAAAATGCTGCTCAAATTTGAACTCAACTACCACAATTAAATTTGCTGCCAGAGAGCAATTACTGATCAGCAAGTATTTCTGACACGGCAGGGGGGCGGATCCATATTTGATTTTCTCTGACCTTGCATTTAATGTAACTGGCCGTAGACTGCTCAAGATTAATTTTTCCAACACATTGCAATTTGCTCCAGCACCTCTCCTTGGTCTCTACAATACATGCAATAAATGTCCTTCAAAATTGCCTCGCTCATATTCAATTTTATATATACAATACTAATTATAAGCAAAGCGATGGTTATGATGCTAAAATATGAAACACGGTAGTATTAAAAACTTAAATTTAAATTGAACAATTAATCTCCTAACGTAAGAGCATGCAGTAACAGAAATAATGCTTTAAAATCCAAAGCAAACTCAGAAACTACTAAATTACTCTCCTCACGTTTGAGGCATCGCAAGAAATTGATTACATGGTATTTGCTATTAGAGTTGATAAGCTATCAGTATTCAATTCTAAATAAAATTAGAAAAACTAATTTCCAAGAACTGAAACAAACAAGAAATAAATAATTTTACCCTTTAAAAATATAACCCTTAGTATATGAAACCTCATGAAGTGACTTCCTCCATTCCTCGACTGTATGATGCTCAAAATTCCCAGAATGCTCATGCTTTTGGAACGCTCGAGCATACAAATCATCTTCATCTTTCATTTGAAGCTTCAAAGGCTTAACTCCATAAAACACTGGTATGACGGGAGCCCCAGTTTTGAGGATGAGATTCAACTACTTCAAGCACCAACTCGACTTCGCATAATTAGCAGAAATAATGACAACATGTAGAGATGCTAAGTAAATCGCGTCGTCTATCGACTGAGGTATGTTGCTTCCAACTTGGATTGAATTCTTGTCAAGGAAGACCTTCAATCCCTTATTTTCAAGATTATGAAAGATAAGGCTTGCTACAGTTTCCTTCACATCTGTACCACGATGATTAAGGAATACGTCATAATTTGGAATAGAGGAAGAATGGACACAATCATTATTTTGTGGTGCAGCGAGGCATAGAGAGGGGAGAACACACTTGGGGTTGTTGTAAGCATGCCCAAAAGGCTGATTATTTTCTATGGTAGCAGGCCAGAGAGAAATGGGAAGAGAACATTTGAGATTAGTATAAGAATGCATGGAGGTGGGAGTAAGGCACACAGATGGGCAATGCATTACTATAAGAAGGCACGGAGGACTGATGACAGTTATGTAGAGCGGGGATTATTACTGTGCAGGCTTGTGCATGTACAATGTACATAGAATCAGGCGCCTATGGCAGCACAATTTGTGTGTTTAACTCAAAAGTGAAACACAACGATATTGTTTTTATTTAGTTAAAGAATGAAAAATGAATTATAGTTTTTTATTTCTATTTTTATTCAAAAGTCACTTTCAAATATAAATCACAAAGATATTTGTATTTATTAATATTGAGCAGTCAATATAATTAATAAATGAAAAATAATAAAAATATAATTATTTAAGATAGAAAAAAATAGTCTTTTTTACATTTTTAAAATTATTGAGAATTATAGATTCATTTTGTTTTAAATACAATGAAGGTTTTTTTTCTTAATGTCTTTTATACTGTATTGATTGCTCAATATTAAGGGTAAATTCTTTTTATCAACAATAAAAAAATAGTTTTAAGTAAACACTTTATAATTTTAAATATACTATGTACATTTGAGAAATCAAGTTATCATACTACACATTACTATTATATGTATTGACAAATTGCTTTCTTTATTTTGATGATAATAAAATCTGATATCAAAAAATTCACATTTGCAATAATTAAATTAAACTATTCTCAAAACCTATTTTGAGACAATGACTAAGTGTACACAAAAGAAGATACATTTCATTATTCCCCTCTTCCAAACTATTAATCATAAGTGTGATTTGATAAATCAACCTAAATAAACATACACACTTGAATCCAGAAACTTTCATATCGAAACTTAAATTAAATAAATATTTGTAATAATATCAATCCCTACACAATTATGGGGAGTAGGAAAATATATTATTTTCTAATATATAGAGCATATGAACTCATACAAAATTGACAATCGTAAAGTAACTCTACAAGTTAAAGTCATTGGAGGAAGATAAAAAATGCACGTATGTCGTAGTTACAAACACTAAATCCATATAAACGTTCATCCAGTTTAAACGTTATGCATTTTCATATAAACTAAAATCCGGTAAAGATTATATGGTTTCAATTCCAAATGGATTTATCTGTTAGAAGAATCAAACCCCACGTGGATAAATCTAGCAGTGAAATTAAAGTAGGGCAGCACTATTTCAATGTACTTCCGCCGGGCAACCTAAAGTAGTTTGACTTCGCCTCTGCTTTCAATTGTAAAAGGGAAAGGTCACCAACTCCAGGCTCGGCTACGTAAGTTATGGGAGTCGGTCAGCTTGGACGTTGTTTTGCTTCGCTTTTAGACTAGAACCATATCTTTGTTGAATGCACGGTCTTTGGCGCGTTTGACACTGTAGTTCCAAGGAGTTCCACTTGTAGTAGGACTCCTGGCTCCTAATCACGTGTCTTCTAGAGATGGAAAGATTTGTCCAAGCGTCTATTTTGAAGGAAACAGGGGAGCAGAAATAACAAGTAAATACAAAAACTTTATATTCATTTAGATAGGAGGATAATTAAAACTGATAAACACAAATTCAGATATTTTATATAAATAGAAATAACAGTTTTACAAAGCTTTGGCTCTTTCATAAACAATTCATAACTAACTTATGAATTTCTTACAGCTCTTGAGAGCTAGACTCTTGAGAATTACGCAACTTCATTGCTACATACATAAAACCTAAAAGCACATTCAAAAGACTTAAGCATAAACATAAAATAATATATTTCTAAACACCCAAAAAATGTGTGAAGGCCTGCAAAGGAGTTAATGTGCTATCTTTTCAAATCTTCTCGATCCTTTTCAAAATCTGACTTCATAAATTGTCTTTAATGTTGGGACAGATTGTTGAGATTAAGTGGAGAATTTAATGAAGCAAGTGAGATTATATTTCCAACACCCCCCTTTATCTCAACTGCAGATATTCAACTCAAAAATTTCTAGAGCATCCATCTTCATTTTCAGTTCTTAAACTTCTAGAGCTTCTATCTTCAAATTTCATACATTGCTTACAAAATGTTGCGGCATTTGACTGTACTATTTCTTTACCCATTGATAGCTTCAATTACTTTTTATGACCTCATACAACTATTATTCTCCTAAGATCATTTGATCCTTTTATGAACTCTTTCTTACTTTGTCCCGCCTTTTTTAGAATGAAAAATGAATTGAGAGTTGTGGCCCTTTCCATTTTCTTTTGACTATGGTTTTCAAACTTTACCTTAGATGGTGTCCTCCTATAGGGCAGTGATTCCTTTAATAGCTATGATTGTCACCCCTTTAATAGTTGTAATCCCTTCCTTTTGACTTCTTTTACTGATCCTACAACATCAACAATATGACTTTTGTATGCTTCTACACAAAATCTATTCAACTGATTGTTGTGTGTTTTCTATCTCTATTCTATTCCCCTGAACATTCCCTCTTAATCTTGAGCCTTTCTATTTTTCATCACCATTTGAAATTTCCAAAGCAAAATTTCTAGAGCAACGTCTTTTTGAAGCAAAATTTTTGGAGCTATCCTATTTGCACCTATTCTACGTTCTAGTGTTGTCTTGCCTGGACCTATTCAGATTGATGGTACTACACAACTTTTTGTGTGCTACTCTGTGTTGCTACTACAAATATTTTGGAGTACTAGAGCTTTGCACTCTATGCAATATTTTTTGCTACTGCAGATTCTTCTTCTCCTTCCTCTCGTGGCTATAACCAAGTCTTTAGACTTTCTAGAATCTCTTTTTTGATATCAACTCCAAGATATTCAGATATTTTCTCAAACATTTTCTTTGTTGATAACTTCAAAACATTTTCTTATACAAGATAGTTACATGGCTTGACAGTTTTAAAAATCTTTGCACGTTCAAGTAGATATATTCTTATACAAGATACGTAATAATTAAAGCTAACCCACTCTATGTTGGCTTCTATTGAAAATAAGGACCGCAATTGCTACATAAACTTGTGACTATCAAAATGTTGACTACTTTATTTTTGGTATTTTACGCTTCACTTATTCTACTACCAAAATATGTGCCCCTCTTTGGTGTGTTTGGTACTGCAATTTCTATTTTTTTTTTAATTCAAGGTTTCAATTTTCAAGGTCATACAAATTATCTGGTGCCCAATTTATCCTATTTCTATTTAATTTATGTGTATTGAGTTCAAAGTTGCCAGAAAACTATTATTAGTTTCTTTTTAAAATTTAAGATTTTACATTTCAAATTCATACAAATATGCAGCCAATTCTGTCTCGTTTTTATTAAATCTTTGTTATTGAGTTCCAAATTGCCAGAAAGTTGTTATTTGGATAACCTTGCAGAATTGAGGATTCGACAAATTTTCTTTATATGTAGGAGATTTTTTTTTTAGACTGCAGGAATCGGTCGGTCCCCCTATCAATTGTAGAGAACATTTGAGAACATTAGAAGATAGGAAAATTTTAATTACGACTGCTGCCCAAACAGAGAAGTTTCACTATGCACAAAGGATGACACTTGGAGCCAAGATTTTTTGCGTGCGTCTATAATCAATTGTTCAAAGAAAACCCATTTTCTCAATTTTTTCTCAGCCATCAAAAATCACTACATTCTTGGGTACCTGATTTGTACCCCTAACTATTATAGCAATGAAAAGGGGAGTTTTGAGAGTTTGCAATGATGTGTACCTTGTAGAGAACTTGTTGTTTTTAGGCCATAGAGGACTCATTCACCTTTAGTGGCAAATGGTCCCTATTACGGTCCTAAAAAATTACTTTTGGGTTTTCTTCCTTTCAGTCTACATTCCTAGAACCTATATTTTCACTGATTTAGGCCCAATAAAGGACTCATTCTCCTATAGTGGTGAATAGGTCATTTTAGGGTTTTAGAAAACTAATTTTTGGGTCTTGTACTTCAATGTCTGTACTATCAATTCCTAGGTTGTCAGCTTCTGCAAACCTGTACCAAATTCGGTAGCCCTCTTTTCATGTTCTTGCACTATAAATGACAATGTTTCAACTTTAACTTTGATAATCTTGGGTATGTACAGGTTCATCTTGGGTATGTACAACTCTCCTACTAGGAAAGATATCATGGTGGAAGAAAATGAGAACATTGACACTTCCTTAGATGAATATGATGAAGTGACATTAGAATCTCCTTCACTAAGAGATCATGCAAATAAGGATAAGTCTTCTAAGGTTATGCACATTATATATCCCTTGAAGTACTCTCCTAAGCCTAAACTTATAAAATAAACACATGCTTATCTTGGAACCACCAAAAAGGAGACCTGATGATGATAATGTTTTGTAGCAATTGAATTATAACACTATTTCCCATTCATATAACACTAGAAACAATCCACAACCAAAAAAAACACCTTCAACATCCCTCTCATTGCCTAATACAATCTTTCCTACTGCTCCTCATTTGACCACAAATAATGGAAAGGAATATAATATTGTTTAACATGTTAAAGAATACTCTTGCTAAGATTTTGTATGGGAACTTCTTCAAACATCACCTAGTTATCATAGCATGCTTCAAGAGGCTTTGTATCAGGTTATGATTCCTTGTAACACTAGTTATGATTCCTTCTAACACTAGTTCAAAGAATTTAGCAGCGCTAGTTCAAGGGATGAATGAAATGAACTTGGACATTTTTTTCCACCAAAGTGAGCTACCTCCATTGGAAGTGCAAAAAAAAGAAATGAAGCTTTCATGATAATAGCTCACGTTAATTGAGCAATGATAAAAAGAAATCTTGTTCAAAGTGGCTCAGCCCTTAATGTGTGCAGCATAAACCTTCTTGATAAGATTAAAGTAGAAAAAAACCAAATTGAACTTGATTCTTCATCTATTCATCGATTTGATAACATAGGAAAACAACCACTTGGAGTCATCACATTAGCTAATACAATTGGGGAAGTAACATTACAAAATCCATTCCATGTTATGCCTCATGAACTTTCATATAATCTTCTTTTAGGAAGGCCATGGATTCATGAGATGAATGGGGTGCCTTCTACCCTTGACCATGTAATGATGTATATAACAACAAATTTTACACACTTAAGGTTGATCCTCAACCTGAAAGTTGTCTGATTGTGGAGAAAGAAGGATGAAATCCTTTACAAGTATTGGAATAAGAAGCAAAAGTGGAATTCACAAAGGAAGAATAACATGCAAAGAAAACTAAGGAATTCATGTTGTTAGAAGATGATTGGGGTTCCTTATATTTCACCAACATTCATGGGTGAATACAAGATCATAAACAAAGATTCTAAAAAAGGAAAAGAAAAAGTGATATCATTGGCACAAAATTCGAAAACATCCACCTCAACCACCTTAGAAGAAACAAATTACACAACAAACTTTGATGAATCTAAAGGAAATGCAAAAGCTTATGGAAGAGTTTATAGACTTGTGAGGAAACTTGGTTATAGTGAAAAAGGATGTGGTGCTAGAGAACAAGGTATCCATGTCCCTATAGAGCCTAACACACAAGAAAAAACTTGTGGTATTGGTTATTTTCCTTTGATAGAAATCAAACCAACAAACAAGCCTTCAATTAATATCAAAAATATTACAAAAGACTCGATCCTAAACTAACTTTAACATTAGTGCATCCTGAAATGATAGACACTAGTGGTCTTGGTTATTGTCCTTCAAAAGAAACAAAAGAAACAAAGAAGTCTTCTCTTAATATTAATGTCATCATGCAAAGCACTCCTAGGACATGTCCTAGTAATGATTGGAGTTTGATAGATTTTACAATTTCTTGTAAAAAGAGAGTACAAAATCTCGCAATCTAAAGAGTCTTCTATAAGTGTTACATCCTATACTAAGCAAGAAATATCTTTGTCACAAAATAAAGGAACATTTTTTACTATTGATCAAGAGTGTATCTTGTCAAGAATCCTCCAAGATCATTTGATATCCCTTCATCCAAGAACATGAAAGAAATTTTACTACAATAATTCATTTTTGCATACGATAAAGCTCATGGTCATTCTAATTATGAATATAAGGCTTTGAGCAGAAATGTAACACCCCTCCTTTTTGTGCTCTGTTAATCAAGCAATGTTTTCCTATGTTATGCTTCGATCATGTTAACATGTGAATTAATGATGCTTTATGCTTTGATTATGTTAATAATGTTAGCCTTGTCAGTTATAGATATTGTATTGGTGAAGGGGACGGGGTTGTATCACTCGCTTGCGAGTGCCCTACGATTCTGAGATTTCCTCCTCAGGGTGTGTCTGATCATATTATGTATAGATATGCACGTTCGACATGCTCTTTGTTACAGGTTGGCAGGTACATGACATCGACTCCACCTGGTTTCTAGGTCTGAGCGTGTCCATTGACCAACGGAAATTAATTGGGAGATAGTAGCTAGGGTTTCCGAACCAGGTCATCACCCTAGTCATAGCATGTTGTTGGTTTGTCGTTAGGGTCAGTTGTTTTAACTTGGTCAGTTCCCCTTGAGTGCTTATTTAATTTCAAGTTTAATGTTCATTTAATGACTTGTGTAGTTTGATCAATGATTAAATGTGTTTAGTTGCAAGCTAAAAGTGATTAAATAGCTTTTGGGAATTTTAAATGATGAATGTTTTGTCGTATTGAGATGTTGGAAAATGAAGGATTAATTAATTAATTTAATTCAATTAATAAAATAATCTAATTTTGAATTAGATTTATTTTATTGACTAATTAAAATTAATGGGGAGAAATTAAATCAATTTACTATTAGATTTTTGGATTAAATCAAAAAGTGGAATTATGCTTTACATTTACTTTTAGAAATAAAAGTTGAAAATAATTGTATTTGTGAAATTGTTAAATTCACTTGGATAAATAAGTTTAATTACCTTTTTGGTGGAAGAGGGATTTTATTTAAAGGAATATTGTTGCAAAATGCATTTAGAAAATGAAATTGTTTTATTAAAATTCAAAATAGAAAATATCTCCATTTGGCAATAAATTTAGTGGGTGAGTCAATTTTAGGTTTTTGGACAAATTTGGGGAAAGAATAGCATAAGGTAATTCTTGTTGATTTTGAAAATTTTTAATTTTGGAAAATGGGGAGAGCAAATTTGGAAGGAAGGAAGGATGGGATTTGTGGAGAGGCTGAATTCAAACCAAGGGCAACCTCCATTGACAAAGCTTCAAGCTTGGAGAAAAGAAATCAGGTTCCTTTCTTTCTTGTGTTGTTCTTGCTTGTTTCTTTTTGAAAATAGATTAGATCTTCATCATGTTTTTTGGGAATCTTGAAATGTTGATTAAACCCAATGAATCCCATGAGAAATTGTTTTGAAAACTTGTAAACTTGTTGAAATTTGGAGAATGAAAACCCAAAACTAGAATAAATAATGGAAAATAGAATGGAAACCAAGGGGTTGGTTGTTAAAACTGTGAATAGAGTTTAGATTTTTATAAATATATTTGCAAATAAATTGTATATGTTGTTGCTTGGGAGTTCATTCTTTTATTAAAATGAATAAGTAAGTAAATTCGTTTTTTTTTTTTTTTCTGTGCAAAATTTTGTTCTGGTAAACAAAATATAACCAGTGACTGTATTTCTTTTTTTGAAATAATGTTGAAATTAAAAAAAAAGAATGGCATATTCTTTGGGGAGCCACCCCCACCCCCCATGGCCCGCCGCCACTGCTGGGAGGCGAGCCGTGGCCCAAAGACACGGGTCACGCGTGGGAGGCACCAGTGCCACACAGTCGCCCATGGGGGCGGGACTGTGTGCAGGCACACAGCCCCACCCATGGGGGCTGGCCGCGTGCCCTAGTTAGGGTAGCGGCCTAGCCTCAGCCCTTGGGTGGTTTTTTAATATTTATTTTTTTTCAAAAAAAAATCTAATTTAATTTAAATTATATTATATTTTTTATATTACATTTTATATAACATATATAATATTTAATATTATATATAATATAAAATATAATATATTTAATATATATATAATTAATTAATTTGAGATTTAGTTGTTTTTAGATTAGTTGTTATAAAAATAAATAAAATAAATAAATATAATATTTTGTTTTGACATATTTAAATAATGATTAAATGATATAAATTGTTTTTTTTTTAATTTATTTTAGAGGATGCCTAAATCCATTAAATAGGAGTTTTCAATGATTTATTTAGAAGAAGTTTTTTTTTAAAAAAAAAAAAAAAAATCAATCAAAGGATTTTATTTAAAAATTGTATTTGAATATTATGTATAATGGAGGAAAATAGAATTAAATGGTGAGAGTTTAAATTATTTAACATTGCTAATGTGAGTGATTTACTTTGAATATGAGCGTATAATGTCAATTATTTAATGAATTTTATGTACTATTTCAGTGCTTGACTTGGGTTTAGGAAACCCTAACGTTAGCTTGTTGAGTTGCTTGAAATATCTTCTAAATGATGTTGCGTTCTTCTCAATGTTGGGCAAGTGGGGTTGTTGTTTAGTAAGTCTTCCAGAGGAGTCCTCTAGGTGGGGAAGTTCCATGTATTGGTTCGGTTTGCAAATCACCTTGGGAATTGTATAGAGTTGTACGATGTTGTTGTACCCGGTTTCCACGAACGGGGATTTGTGCCTCCTTGGGATTAGGAGAGGGTTAGGTAATGTGTGCCTCCTTTGGAAGGAGCGGGTTTTGTAATTTGGTTTCCTCCATTGTTTGGAGAGGGCTTTGACCTTGTTGCCTCCAGTGTTTGGAGTGAGTTTCCTTGTTTGTTGTCTCATTGGAATTGGAGAGGTCGTCTTTGTAGCTTACCATTGAATTGTGGTTTTGTACCGTGTGTATTGTCGATAGGAGAGTGGCTCTTTGTGGGGGTCCGGCACACAAAGAGGCGCCAGGGTAACTCACCTAGAGTTTAACTAAGTGATAATTTAAATGAATTAATGGGGATCTTTCAAACTAATAAGATAATGATTGCCTCTCTCTCGTGAAGCAAGTGAAGGATAAGGATCGAGATGAGATGGGATGCATAGTTTTGCATGAGGGTCCGGTGCCGGTAGAGGCAAGCCAGGGTAACCCAAGATGGGGGTCCGGTAGCCTAGGAAGGTTGAGCTAGGGTAACTCATGGCAATTTATGTATGACACTTTTCCTACGTCGGCAGTTAATCAGTTATTGTGTGATGTACCTGATCATTGTTCTCTGAAAGCTTTGTATCTTCGTGTTAAGTGATGTTGTGACTGTTGTGGCTTAAAGGCAAAGTGGTTGTAGATGTTAAGTGGCTTTGTGTTGTAGTTGTTTCAATTCAGTTTCTGTGTAAGCCTGTGTCTGGTGGTAGATGGTCTTGTCTAGGAAATCCTTGTTACTATCTCCTAGCACGGAGGGAGTGGGGCCTTTGGGCTCCACGTGGTCGGGTGGCGTGCATCTTTTCGTTGGTTCTTCTTCTTCATGTTCGTGATTTCCGGTTGGAGAGCTTGTTGGATGATGTTGCTTTTCTGGCTTCGTTCTTTTCAGTTAATCTTATTCTTTACCCCTCATTTGTTTCGAGGTGGAATTTGTAATTGTAATTATGAGTATTGGATTTACCTCATTCGGGGAATGAGTGATGTAACCTTATTGTTTAAATGTTAATTGGAATCTTGAGGTATTTATTTATCCTTGTGGTAATTTATCTTGAATGGAATGTATGTAATTTCATTTTGTTAAGTGATTAATGTTTCGGTTTATGCTAATGTTATGTGATGTTGGGTTCTAAGTAATCTTTGTCTCGTGGCCTTAGAGGTTGATGGCATTATGAATTCACTTTACATGTTACTTATACTTAAACAAAAAAAAAAATTGGCACGTTTAAGTAGTGAATTGCAACTTCCTCTAGGGTTGCGTGGTGGGGCATTACACATGGTATCAGAGCCTAGGTTTAAACACTGGGAACTCTGGGATTATGTTGGACCCATTATGTTGTAAGTTGTGTAGGTGTATACTCTTGGCTCTATGAGTCCATTGTAATTACCTAATTGTTTTTCTCCTTCGTTTTGTTTTCTTTTTGGGTTGATTTATTTTGTTTGCCCGAAGTTGTCGTTATGTGGTATAGGTCCAATGGTGCAGGAAACCAGTGGAAAGGATAGGATCCTCGGTGTAGTGCGCAATACACTGATATCCTTTCTATTGGAAGAATGCATTATGGACGATTGTGTAGTGTGTGATTTTGAGGTGTTGTGCGTGGTGGACGACAATCAGTTTGTTGTTGCTTCCACCCTTGCATGTCTTTTGATTGAATGCTTGTGAGGGTTAGGCTCACAAGCCTACCAAAAGGTGTGTTTTGTTTGGCTTCCTCGTTGCTTGGCTTTTTGTTGTGTAAAGGGGTGAGACCCTTGAGTGGATTCTTGAGTGTGGTTGTAGTGTGTTTGTTGGGTGTATTCCAAATGCTTGATGTGGCAAGATAGACATAGACCTCTTTTCTTGAGTGCCTTAGTAGGGCGTTTGTATCTTATGAGAAAATGTTTATGTATTCATGAAGGTTGTTTCTTAGATCAAACCTTGGGTAAAGGACTTAAGTCCCCAAGTTGCATTCATAATCATGGAAAACATATAAAAAGAATAGAAAACCATTTGTAGTGTGTAAAAGTTTGGAGAAATAAAGGATTAGTGAAACCATAGTATGAAAATGATAAATGCATTATAGGCGCATATGTTGTTGATGAGGCCTATAGTCCCCAACTTTATTGTTAAAATTTTAAGAAATCATGTTGATGATTAGATTATTGTACCTAGACTCAAAATGCAAAATGTCGAATGTATGTTGAAGTGTTAATGTTGCATATCTTGTCTGGTGTAAACTTGTAATGATATTGATTTATATGTGTGATCTTATAAAGTTGTGATAGGGGAGCTTGCAGGCTTCCAGGAGTAAGCCTGACCCTTGGGGGGGAGGATGTAACACCCCTCCTTTTTGTGCTCTATTAGTCAGGCAATGTTTTCCTATGTTATGCTTCGATCATGTTAACATGTGAATTAATGATGCTTTATGCTTTGATTATGTTAATAATGTTAGCCTTGTCAGTTATAGATATTGTATTGGTGAAGGGGACGGGGTTGTATCACTCGCTTGCGAGTGCCCTATGATTCTGAGATTTCCTCCTCACGGTGTGTCTGATCATATTATGTATAGATATGCACGTTCGACATGCTCTTTGTTGCAGGTTGGCAGGTACATGACATCGACTCCACCTGGTTTCCAGGTCTGAGCGTGTCCATTAACCAACGGAAATTAATTGGGAGATAGTAGCTAGGGTTTCCGAACCAGGTCATCACCCTAGTCATAGCATGTTGTTGGTTTGTCGTCAGGGTCAATTGTTTTAACTTGGTCAGTTCCCCTCGAGTGCTTATTTAATTTCAAGTTTAATGTTCATTTAATGGCTTGCGTAGTTTGATCAATGATTAAATGTTTTTAGTTGCAAGCTAAAAGTGATTAAATAGCTTTTGGGAATTTTAAATGATGAATGTTTTGTCGTATTGAGATGTTGGAAAATGAAGGATTAATTAATTAATTTAATTCAATTAATAAAATAATCTAATTTTGAATTAGATTTATTTTATTGACTAATTAAAATTAATGGGGAGAAATTAAATCAATTTACTATTAGATTTTTGGATTAAATCAAAAAGTGGAATTATGCTTTACATTTACTTTTAGAAATAAAAGTTGAAAATAATTGTATTTGTGAAATTGTTAAATTCACTTGGATAAATAAGTTTAATTACCTTTTTGGTGGAAGAGGGATTTTATTTAAAGGAATATTGTTGCAAAATGCATTTAGAAAATGAAATTGTTTTATTAAAATTCAAAATAGAAAATATCTCCATTTGGCAATAAATTTAGTGGGTGAGTCAATTTTAGGTTTTTGGACAAATTTGGGGAAAGAATAGCATAAGGTAATTCTTGTTGATTTTGAAAATTTTTAATTTTGGAAAATGGGGAGAGCAAATTTGGAAGGAAGGAAGGATGGGATTTGTGGAGAGGCTGAATTCAAACCAAGGGCAACCTCCATTGACAAAGCTTCAAGCTTGGAGAAAAGAAATCAGGTTCCTTTCTTTCTTGTGTTGTTCTTGCTTGTTTCTTTTTGAAAATAGATTAGATCTTCATCATGTTTTTTGGGAATCTTGAAATGTTGATTAAACCCAATGAATCCCATGAGAAATTGTTTTGAAAACTTGTAAACTTGTTGAAATTTGGAGAATGAAAACCCAAAACTAGAATAAATAATGGAAAATAGAATGGAAACCAAGGGGTTGGTTGTTAAAACTGTGAATAGAGTTTAGATTTTTATAAATATATTTGCAAATAAATTGTATATGTTGTTGCTTGGGAGTTCATTCTTTTATTAAAATGAATAAGTAAGTAAATTCGTTTTTTTTTTTTTTTCTGTGCAAAATTTTGTTCTGGTAAACAAAATATAACCAGTGACTGTATTTCTTTTTTTGAAATAATGTTGAAATTAAAAAAAAAGAATGGCATATTCTTTGGGGAGCCACCCAACCCCCATGGCACCGCCGCCGCTTGTGGGAGGCGTCAGAAGTTCCAACACACGGGTCGTCGCCTTCAGGCATGTGTTGCAGGCAAGGTCCTCATCTGGGGGGACTGTGAGCAGGGCACACACACTCCCCTTTACAGGGCAGGCACGTGCGGCTAGTTAGGTAGCGCCCCCAAAATTTTTTGGGGTGGTTTTTTAATATTTATTTTTTTTCAAAAAAAAATCTAATTTAATTTAAATTATATTATATTTTTTATATTACATTTTATATAACATATATAATATTTAATATTATATATAATATAAAATATAATATATTTAATATATATATAATTAATTTGAGATTTAGTTGTTTTTAGATTAGTTGTTATAAAAATAAATAAAATAAATAAATTATAATATTTTGTTTTGACATATTTAAATAATGATTAAATGATATAAATTGTTTTTTTTTTTTTAAATAATATTTTAGAGGATGCCTAAATCCATTAAATAGGAGTTTTCAATGATTTATTTAGAAGAAGTTTTTTAAAAAAAAAAAAAAATCAATCAAAGGATTTTATTTAAAAATTGTATTTGAATATTATGTATAATGGAGGAAAATAGAATTAAATGGTGAGAGTTTAAATTATTTAACATTGCTAATGTGAGTGATTTACTTTGAATATGAGCGTATAATGTCAATTATTTAATGAATTTTATGTACTATTTCAGTGCTTGACTTGGGTTTAGGAAACCCTAACGTTAGCTTGTTGAGTTGCTTGAAATATCTTCTAAATGATGTTGCGTTCTTCTCAATGTTGGGAAAGTGGGGTTGTTGTTTAGTAAGTCTTCCAGAGGAGTCCTCTAGGTGGGGAAGTTCCATGTATTGGTTCGGTTTGCAAATCACCTTGGGAATTGTATAGAGTTGTACGATGTTGTTGTACCCGGTTTCCACGAACGGGGATTTGTGCCTCCTTGGGATTAGGAGAGGGTTAGGTAATGTGTGCCTCCTTTGGAAGGAGCGGGTTTTGTAATTTGGTTTCCTCCATTGTTTGGAGAGGGCTTTGACCTTGTTGCCTCCAGTGTTTGGAGTGAGTTTCCTTGTTTGTTGTCTCATTGGAATTGGAGAGGTCATCTTTGTAGCTTACCATTGAATTGTGGTTTTGTACCGTGTGTATTGTCGATAGGAGAGTGGCTCTTTGTGGGGGTCCGGCACACAAAGAGGCGCCAGGGTAACTCACCTAGAGTTTAACTAAGTGATAATTTAAATGAATTAATGGGGATCTTTCAAACTAATAAGATAATGATTGCCTCTCTCTCATGAAGCAAGTGAAGGATAAGGCTCGAGATGAGATGGGACGCATAGTTTTGCATGAGGGTCCGGCGCTGGTAGAGGCAAGCCAGGGTAACCCAAGATGGGGGTCCGGTAGCCTAGGAAGGTTGAGCTAGGGTAACTCATGGCAATTTATGTATGACACTTTTCCTACGTCGGCAGTTAATCAGTTATTGTGTGATGTACCTGATCATTGTTCTCTGAAAGCTTTGTATCTTCGTGTTAAGTGATGTTGTGACTGTTGTGGCTTAAAGGCAAAGTGGTTGTAGATGTTAAGTGGCTTTGTGTTGTAGTTGTTTCAATTCAGTTTCTGTGTAAGCCTGTGTCTGGTGGTAGATGGTCTTGTCTAGGAAATCCTTGTTACTATCTCCTAGCACGGAGGGAGTGGGGCCTTTGGGCTCCACGTGGTCGGGTGGCGTGCATCTTTCCGTTGGTTCTTCTTCTTCATGCTAGTGATTTCCAGTTGGAGAGCTCGTTGGATGTTGTTGCTTTTCTGGCTTCGTTCTTTTCAGTTAATCTTATTCTTTACCCCTCATTTGTTTCGAGGTGGAATTTGTAATTGTAATTATGAGTATTGGATTTACCTCATTTGGGGAATGAGTGATGTAACCTTATTGTTTAAATGTTAATTGGAATCTTGAGGTATTTATTTATCCTTGTGGTAATTTATCTTGAATGGAATGTATGTTGTTTCATTTTGTTAAGTGATTAATGTTTCAGTTTATGCTAATGTTATGTGATGTTGGGTTCTAAGTAATATTTGTCTCGTGGCCTTAGAGGTTGTTGGCATTATGAATTCACTTTACATGTTACTTATACTTAAACAAAAAAAAAATTGGCACGTTTAAGTAGTGAATTGCAACTTCCTCTAGGGTTGCGTGGCGGGGCATTACAAGAAAAATTGAACATCTTAAGGATTGTGGTGCTCTTCCCTGTGTTGAACCACCTAGATCCTCTAATTGATACTGACTTTCAAATCTTTCATCAATCATCTTGGATCATCCTTGTCTTGCACTTAGTGGGGGCAATTTGTTAAGTAGGCTTGTCCTTGTGTGTCACTTATCATTGTCTCTTTTGGCTAGTTGACCACCTCCATGTATATATAAGAGCAAGCTTGGGATGTGGAAGACATGCCTTAATATTGACTCGCATATGACGTACTGAGTTTTGGGGGAAACACCTTATCCATTATGTAGTTTCATTCAAGAACATATGACTTTGCATAGAGATTTTCAAATAACCTCTCATGTCTTCTTCTACTTTAAAGCAATTTCTCACAAAAATGGTGTTAGCAATTGCTTTAAAGTGGAGGAATACATCAGGACTCATGTTTCATTGTGTGATTTTCTTTATTCTTGTGATGTGTCCTTTTCTTGGTGTTGTCATTAGGTTTGATTTCCTTTGAAAGCATGACATTTCTTCTACTTGTCCTCTGTTGGAGACATTAAGCACAATGTCCCCTAAGAAGATAGCTTAAAAGAACTAAGAAAAATCCATTTGAACATACCTTACACTATTTTTCATTTACAACAATTGTTATATGGCTACCTTGCATAATACACTTTGCTTGCCTATGGAGCTATCCTATTTGTTCATGAGTATTAAGAATATGAATCTATTCTTGCCTCATGAAGCTCGAAGTTCATTGTTTTGTGGTACCTTGTCAAATTTATCAGGAGGTATAGCTTTGGTATGGTTAATGTATGATCAGAATCCTAAACATGGGCATAAATTTCTCATTATACGATGAGAAGCTGACATAGAGGCATGACTTTCTCACTAAGCCACCCATGGGATAACTCACCTAGTGGATAGACTGAGGTTCCACTACCCCAAAGTGAGTAGCATATGTTACGCCAAAACAACCCTTTTGCACATCGCGTTGCAACGGTTGTGCTTGATCCTTTTGTTTTTGTTTATTTTTCTTGGCCTTTGATAGGGTATGATTATGTATCTTTGTTATTGTTGCATATTTAAGTGTCTTGAATGTCTACTTTAGTGTGAGTTTGACATGGGGTCATCCTCTTACTAAAGTGGTGGAAAAATGTAGTAACAAAAAAATTATCCCTTTTCCTTACTTGATTTTTGAATAATTGTCATTGAATTAATGTAATTTTTCCTAGGTTTAATTTTTTAATGTGTTGTAACACATTCGCATTGATCTTGGGCCCCTTTTTAATAAAATGTACATAACTTGTACCCTATTTATGGTGCTGTAAGGTGTTGTAATGCATTTTCACATTTATCTAGGGTCTTTTTAATTAATTGTAGTTAATTAGAGTTAATTAGCCCCTTTAATTCAAATTTAAGCCTTATTTGTGACACTTCTCAAAGATCTATGATCCCAACACCAATAATTCAAAGTACATAATATTTAATTGGAAAAATTCAAGGTCCTAGAAACTGGTGCTAGGACCCATTTGCCTTAGGTGGTGAATGGGTCCTCCCTCTATAGGACCCCCCTTTATCAACATATTTCACATGGGTTTTTAGTGTTCTTTCATTCCTTGAAGGCAAGGTCTTGGAAAATAGTGCCAGGACCCATTCACCCTAGGTGGTGAATGGATCCTCCCTTAATGAGGAACCCCTTTTTGAATTTAATTCCAATGGGAATTTAATCATTTTTGTTTCTAGATCATGTGTCAGCTTGAATTATTTGAATTTTGGGGTTAATCTCTTGATTTAGTATAAATATGGGGTTAATTCACATAGTTTCATCCTAAGAAACCTAGCAATTTTATGTGACTTCATGAGATCAAATGAAAGAGAATCATAGAGAATATTCAAAGACATTTCAATGAAGATTATCAAGGTTTTATTGCAACAATTCAATATCATTTCATCATAATAAGGGTTTAGTGCATTCCTACATGTTGTTGAGCTAAGCTAGTGGATGTAGCATTGAAGATCTACTTGAAAGAATTATTATACATCTTATTAAAGGAACAAGATCCACATTCTACATGGCCACTTCATGTTAGATGGCTTATTTACTTTTGAAGACATCATTCAAGGTATCAACATTGTATATTTCATGTTTCAATTTTCAATTTCATTATTTCACCATTTGGTTTGATTACCTAAAAGGGGTTTGACAAAGGCAAACACCTATTCACTAAAATCCAACAATTTTTTTCTCCTCTTGATTCTGTATTTGTAGATTTATAGGTTGAAGATCAAGTGGGGAAGAGATTTGAAGCAAGATTGTCAAAGTTGTTAAGTGGGTATGTGCAGGATCATCATGGAAAAAATAGGCCCTTAAGTTGCAAAAAATTCAAAAAAATCAGTGTTAGGCAACTTGATGTAAAAATTTGAATAAGTTATCTATATTATTTCAAAAATATATAAGAATAGAATTTGTAGAAAATTGAATGTGGTTTCTAAACTACTAGGTTTATTTAAAAATAAATAAAATTTATTTGGTAAAAATTTGAAATTTTAATGCAGTAGTACTTAAATTTCAAGAAAAAAATAAGAAGTAGGTATTTGTCTAACCATCCTAACCATAATAAAATGATAATATTTTTTAATATTTTATATATAATTAGAGGACTCATGTCCAAATGTGATGCATATTTTTTTATAATTTTTTTCCTAGTAAATAATTAGTTATGAATTTTTTATTACAACTTTTAAAAATATAAAAACGTGTATGTCTGACCACCTTATCTTGGTCAAAACTTCGTGAAATTTAATTTTTCTTTTTTTAATCCTATATTATGTGAAGTATAGAATGTGACACATGATTCGGATTCAAAAAATGTGATATCGTTTGAAAGTTATAGATGTTTTTCAATCAGCCTATTGATTAGGACTTTAGTCATAATTCTAATAGAAAATGAATAATAATTATTTATTAAATTCAAATTAAAGAATAATTTATATTGGTGGAAAGTTGAGAATCTCCTCTAAAAACCCTTTTTGTTTCATCAATTTTTGGTTAAAAAAAAGTCGCCAGCCACATACCCTACAAATGCCCATAATATTGCCACTTTTTGGCCCATCATGATCCTGCACATACCCAAGTTGCAAGATTGTTGTTAATTGTGCAAGAACATAGAAAGAAGGCAACAAAATTTGCTACAAGTTTTCAAAAGATAACAACTTGGGAATTGACAGTGTAGACATTTAAGTACATGACCCATAAATCAATTTTTTGCAACCTTAAAATGACCCATTCGCAGGTGAATAAGTCCTTTATGGGGCCTAAAGCAGTGAAAATATGGGATCTCAGAGTGCAGACTAAGAGGAATAAAACTCAAAATTAATTTACTTGAACCCTAACAAGGACTCATTCACCACTAAAGGTGAATGAGTCTTTTTTGGCCTAAAAATAAAAAGTTTTCTACAAGGTACACATCATTTCAACTCTCAAAACTCCTCTTTTCATTTCTATAATATAGTTAGGGTAACTAGTTTCTGATTGTTATTTGCATATTTTTCCTTCATAAATGTATGTTTCATAACATTAAAAATTAGTGGTTAATTATCTTGTTTGACTCATTTTGATGAACCCTATTTTTTACATGATTGTTATCTTCATGAACCCTTTTCATTTCTATAATAGTTAGGGTTCGTTTTTTATTGTTATTTATGCAATTTGGCCCTCATAATTGAATGAAACACATAACTAATAAAATTTGGTCCATCATTGATACCCTATTGATGGTGAACCTCTTTTTCTATGTTTCATGACTTATCAATGAAGGATCCTTCAAAATATTTTTTCTTGTTGGATATATTCCTTATTTATATGGATCCATTTCATACTGTAGTGTCAAAAATTGTACTCCCTTAAGGTGAAATTATAATTTCATGCTTTATTTGGAATGCACTTTAGTATCCTCTCTATTCATGCATTTTAGAGATATTCCCTAGCCTTGACCTTTCCTATCAACC
The DNA here is from genome assembly GCA_007258455.2 of Sequoia sempervirens. Lineage (NCBI taxonomy): Eukaryota > Viridiplantae > Streptophyta > Pinopsida > Cupressales > Cupressaceae > Sequoia > Sequoia sempervirens. The sequence continues at coordinate 834,434,473 of VDFB02281492.1, forward strand.
AAGAGAACGTGTCAATGTTACCCTAAAATGTGCCTTATCAATCATATTTCATCAAATTAAGCCTAAAAAGCTATTATTATTTTCTAGATAAGTCCTAATTAAGAAAATCCTAATCTTGTAAATAAAATTTGAATGTGTGAAAAAGGGATAGACAAGGGTCCTAACACCCTAGTTTGGGTGTTTTTTCTAATAATTTTTTTTTATCTGTCTCTAATAAGGGAGAGGGACTATTAGTTGTGTAGGGTCCACTAGTCATGTAGCAAATGGTGATTATAATACTCAGTCTTACCACATGTTTATATTACATATTCTAAATAAATAGTCCAATGTAAATAAAAATAACTAAATGTTGATAATAAAAAATGGAACCATACTTGAACACATGAGAACCTCTGAATGTTATGTAAAAAAAAATAAATACATTCATCAAGAAATGAAATAAGTATTTTTTGTCTCAAATAAAATATCATAACTATAAGTGTGTCATTTATAAAATAAAATGCTCATTTAATAAAATAAGACACTCATTTAAACAAGTATTGTTTTGATTAAATGGGAAAAATAGGTTTTGAAGGGACTTAAAACCCTTTACATCAACTTACATCAAAATGTTGCTTAGAAAAGAAAAGAAAAATTAAAGCACTAGCGATAACCAAAATCCAACAAACAACAACAAAGAAGCAAAATAGAAGAACAAAAATAGACCACAATCAAGAGAATTACTTCATATTCTTCCATGTATTGGCCACCTCAATCTCCTGATTGTAGTGTAAGTTAACCATATCCATCAATTCCTATTTTTCTTCCTCAAAATACTTCCTGAGACTACCCATAGTTCTTTCGCACGGTCCTTTAGCCTCCTCTTTGACATCCTTCTTACCCTTCCCCTTGGAATTCTAACCCTTCTAATACTACTCTAGAAAATACACTTGATCATCTCAAAGCTGGTTGATTTTGTCAAAGAGCACTTTCAAAGAATCCACACTATTTTTGATAAAGTTATGGCTAATCTACAAGAGTTTTCTAATATCTTCATTAGTTTCCATAAGCTTTCCCTCAAATACACCAAGATGGCTTTCACACTATGCTTTGAAATTAGAAAATGAGCATTCAAGGTCCACTATCCTCTCAATGAGAAAATCTATGGACGAACCTTTTGGGTGAGTGGCTATATTCTCCTTCAAGCCTCTGATTTTAAAGTTCAACTTATTGAACTCCTTCATCACCCATTAAGCCAATTTAAAGGTACAAGTGGCATCATATCTATCCATATCCAACAACTCAAACATAGTAGTGTTATCACTTATCATCATCAAGGTAGGAGAAATCCATAGACAAAGGATTAACATTTGTTATTTTTGGCTTGTCTAGGTCTAGATTCTCACCCACAGCCACCCTCACCTCCACAACATGTGCATCCTCGATAACCTTATCGCCCTCAATGTTAGCCTCATGAGGAGGTGTCTATCAAGTAGGAGAGTCTTCAACAACAACATCATTGTATACAAATACCTTCACCTATCCCAGTTCCTCATGCTCATCCTCCCCGCACCCTTTCAAAAACACCCTACGTAACTTAGCCATTCTCTTAGAAGCCCTCCTAGAAAGCCCCACATATGCATAATCCTTTTCAATTGAACCGAATGCACATCCTCCTCCTTCCCAAAATCTTCAAAATCCAAAACATGCAACTCCACCTTATTTTAGATGCCCATCAAAGAGGCCCACCCAAATTCTACTCAGGAACATCCTTTCTAGACAAAGACCCACCAAGATTCATCCCATGAATGACCATTCTCTTAGTGGGGCATTTCTTCTTCAATGTCCCCTTCTTTAGTTTTTTATGTGGAGATTCAATTTGGGATGAGGAGGCTGTAATAGTGTTATCATCATCCAACTTCCACTCATCATCCCCATCATCATCAGAATCTGAACCAAAAGAAAAGGATTCATCGCTAATTTCCTTCTCTTTTCCCTTATAGACTTGGTTAGGGTGTTAGCTCTCACATGCTCCATAATGAGCAAGATGAGCCCTTCATAGAGCATAAGAGTTAGATATGATTCTTGAGGTGAGAGAAGGAAAAATGGAAAAGAAACATGGAAATCATGTCTGAAATGATTGAGTAGAGAAAATTGCTGCCCTAGGATAGTAGAAAATTTTCCATCAAGGGTTACATACCAAATTAAAACTTCTTCCACATCAGCCCAAATACACTTAAGCAAGAGACGGTCATAGCCTTAAGAGGGAAGCTTCACTAGTTAGTCTTTCTCATTCCCCTTAAAAAATCTATTGATAGCATCTTCATTACTCTCCATTTCTTTGTAGGATTTGTGCCCCTCCTTCAAAAAGCCAGTGATGAAGGCAGTGCAGTCTTTAGTAATTTTAAATTCAATCCCAACCACCTTCAAGCATCTATTATGCTACCAAAAAATGAATTTATCAAAGGCTTCATGATCAAAACCTTGAATCCTCTCCAAATAAGGTGTGAAATGCCCAGGTTTAAGAATCCACCATAATTTATGTTTGTTCTTCCACTTATCACAGGAGATGGGTTCGAGCCTACTCTATCCCTACCCATTTCAGCAATGCCAAACACTAGAAACTAGAGCCCAACAACACTTCTAAAAAATACAAATGAGCACAAGGTTGGGTCAAACACCACCCATAAAGCATGTGATATGTGAGGGAGTGATTATTAACTAATCACCCCATATCAAAAACCCAAATCTAGCTATCATATCATAATAATAGCTTAGCCCTTTTGGGAAGGGAAGATTTCTCCTCACATGACTTAAAATTATTAAGACTGGTAGGCTCACTTGCAAAGAAATCAGCTAGGGAATTACCTTCCATATAAGTATGAGAGACACGAGTCTCTTCAAAATATTTCAACATCATGATAGAATCACTAATAAGAGGCTCGATTGTCCAGCTACGATTTTACATTGTATTCAAACACTTGAAGTTGTTGAGTGAATCACCCTCAATCCAAACTTTAGAAGAACCCCTTTCTAGTGCATTTTTTATGTTGATTTAAGTAGCTTCAACCATAGTGAAATTAAACAAGTATTTTATCATAGTAAAAGAATATTGTTCTTATGTGTACAACTATTGGGGTAGTAATGTACAAGCATTGGAGTATTTCATATTAATAATTTTTCCTATCACAAATAGAAAAGGTGGGCATAATAAATACCATGTATTTTCTCATTAAATGTGAAGGATTTAAAAAAATAAATAGTGCTCAACTATTGGTCCATTTTTGTTTGATATAATTGTAGTTTAAATAATTATGTGTTGTTTTTATAACAACAGATAGATTTTTTGTGTTCAACTATTGGTCCATATGTGTTGAATATAAAAACTAACTATATCAATGATTTATGGTTACCAATAGGGATTTGGTCCATTTAGGTTGCATATTAGTTTTATTTTAAATAATAATATGATAATTTATAAGCAACAAATGATATTTTTTTGTTCAACTACTAGGGGAACCATGATCAAGTTTTGGTCGAATCTTTAAAAATTCAAATTTTAGACACTTATCAATAGATGTATTTATGTAGTGGGTTGCATGATGATTCGCATCTCCAAACCTTAGTTATAGAGAGATAAGAGGCCAATCCACATGTCAAAAAAAAAAAGGTTCTACAATATTCTAGTTAATCACCACATACTGAAAATAGTTAGCCCATATAACTACTGGCCCCTCTCCCCTATTGGAGATGTGAATTCAAATTTGGGTATTGATAACAATTTAATCCCTAAAATTAAAATTTAATGAGTGAACTTACGCTTTAATCTATTCCTGGGTTTCACAATAAATACATGAATTATTATTTCAAATTAAAAGGAGAAGCAATTAGAATACTCTAAAGCTCTACTAAAATACATCCATTTTACAAATTTATTTCAGATTTAATCAAGGTATCAAGATTATTAGAGTTTGATACCAATGGAAGGACATGATGGAATCTGGGTTTTAAATATATCTTTTAGCTTCCATAAAGTACCTAATGACCTATTTCCAAAGCGTTCTCATCTTTAGAATTTGATTTCCTTGTGCTCGAAGTAATGTATTTCTATATTTTGATTTTCCCTAGGGTATTTAACTTTCTCATGGGTTGATCTTACTTTTTGTCATTTAGGAATATTTCTCTAACACACTTTAATAAGACTTTAGTCATTTTAGCTCATTACAACCTTAGATACACTTAAGGTTAGAAGCACACACATTTATCAATCAATCAATCACCTATTCATGGAGGTAGACATACCAAAACAAGGGGTTTGACGAAAGAAAACTCCTATATATCCACCCCTAAGTTGCTCCTCTTTGCTATGATTTTAAAAGTTTAGATCTATAGATGAAAATTTGCAAAGGGAATGGGTAGAGTGCAAATCTATAGGTTTTAGGCCAAAAAAATTAGATCAAGATCTACACCTCTTACCCAAGGGTGCCAACATCCTTAACCTCCCATTTTAGCTTCAAATTTGTAGAAAAGGTGCACAAAATTTTGTCCTTCTCAATTCTATCTTTAGTCTATGAATTTCATGTTTTGTCTGTGCAAATAAATTTCAATTTCATATTAGGTTGAATAGTTATTTAATTCAATTAAATCCACATTAACTTCAATAAATTTTCAAGACAACAAAAGAACTAGGTCTACGGAAGATTGGAGCTCCTTTTAGGTTGTTAACCAATATAATTACCTTGTTGGCTTGGATTCTAATATTGATGTAAAGAAACATTGATCTTAGTAATATATAAACTTGATATAGGATCTCTTTTTCCACATTTCACATACAATTCCAACATTAAACTCTACTCTCACTCTGGGTTTTTCGATCATCCTTTTGACTTAGACTTATATTATCCCTCTTTTTCTTACCATATTTTTCCTTGGTCTAACCCATACATGTAGTGCATCTTTGGAATAATCATTTATGAATTTCCACATCATTTCCTCACTAGGAAAAGTGAAAAAAAGGGTATCAATTTTAGGAGTTTTAGTGGAACCACTCAGTGCAACAATTATATTCTCCCGAGACATTCATAAAGATGAAAGTAACAAAATGAACTTATCCGAACTTCTAGCTTCATGTCAATAATGCTTAGCTAACTCAAATTGAGATAAAATAAATTCATATTCTCAACTACAAAATATCATTCCTTTATTTCTAAGGAATATATTTTTTAAATAAATATATTTTCTCAAACCTTTCATTTTATTGGTCTTGTTGGTTCTCTTCCATATTAAATAAATGTAGTATCCTTTTCTAAGAAAAATAAGAGAATTGAATCTACAAGACATAAATAAATAATTATTTTTACCTTATTATCCATATTTCTCCAATAATCACTATGTGTGTGTGTGTGTGTTTGTGTATATATATTTTAATTCTTTTCAAATCACTCTCTATTGATCGCTCTCCTCTAAAAAATACCCTATTTTTATTTTTAAGATTTATTAATATTTGGTCATAATGCATTTTCAATGGCTTATCTAACCATACTTGTACCTACAATGTCACTAAAACAATACACTCATTGAAACCACGATGAAAAATAAAGAAAATGTAGGAAATACATCATCTTTTACAATCAAGTTAAAACTTTTGTACCAAATGTTGAAATAACAAGGTAAACAACACAATAAAAATATTAACTCTAAAGAGATTTAATCTAGTTGTGATTTAATCAATTTGATTAGACTAAATCAATGAAATAATTAAGATAAATTAGAAATAAGAAAACTCATGAAATATTAACCGTATATGCACTAGATATAAATCAAGAAATTATTGTAAGAAAAAAATCCACTTGAAAGAGATCCAAGCTTGTATTATTCCAGACAACATGCAATAGAAAAAAATTATTTTATCCCTCTAATTTAAGTCTAGAATAGTAAGAGAACTTATAAAAGAACCTTAAAATCAACTATCCCAATGCTTCTAATATACAGAAAATTCAACAACAAGAAACCATCAAGTGGTAATCAAACTACAAGTCAATAAATACAAGCCATGAAAAAATTATAGCACCCCTATAATCATAATCAAGCATCTTATAATAGTTTATAACTTCTCTTTCATCTATTACACATACTGGTCGCGCCCACAAAAGGACATAAAATTCACGAAAAATCCTAACCTGGGAATTGGACATTCTAGTAGGTGACTAATATCTTCTTATGGTCGTTCATTTACTTTGTCAAACTAGGGAACATATACTTGAAATGGAGCAACACTGTATGTGCGCTAAGAACTAGTTTCAGTCACGATTTAGCAAAAAGTAAATGCGTGAAAGGAATTCTAGTTATGCTACAAGAATGTAATGTAAAGCTTTCTAACTTAAGCATAACTTAATCAAAGAAGACATCACAACAACTATTACTTAAGAAACAAACAATGAATTGGCCTTATGTTGCAGGAACAAACACAGGGATGGATTCTCGATGCTGCAGGAACAATATAAGACTAAGTTTGCACAGAAACTTTCCAGAATGAAATCTATTTTATGATCAACAAAAGATAAACAACTAACTAAATATAGATACTTACTAAGTGGGCCCCCTTAGTAATCATCAACCAACTATGCAAGAATTGAACTCAGAACTTCATTAGCTTTTATTCATAAACTCAAAATGATATACATTGTTCTTCTCATATGAAAACTAACATAAAACTCTATCTCTTATCATAGTCCTAACTCTTACATATTTGGCTTCTCATTATCAGACTAACTTTTACATGCTATGCTTTCTCACTCGCATAGGAGGAACACTTATTTAAACCAAAAAAGCAACTAACTAACTAATAGAGAAAGATGTGGACATAAAATGTATCCTAAAACTAAGGAATATATTTCTCATAAATGAAAGCATATCCGTTCAACACGTTCTAGGGAGAATTTAGCATTCCACTCTTCCTAAATTAATGATCAAAATTTCTTCCCAATGACCCGGTTAGAGAGTCTTCGCCAGAACAACTTCCTTGACGTCATGCAGGAAATGGACTTTACTGCAGGGCTGAGATCCACTGCACTTGACTCGTTCATGATCCCTTCAACAACCTGTGATGCACAAGGCGATAGAGGCAAAAGAAAGCATGTGTGGCAAACAACACGATACATTTATTAATCACATATTAAATCAATTTCATTATTCAAAAACCATATGCATTATACGAGTCATTCAGAAGGTCAAATAGGGTAATTAACAAGACACATCGAGATGTTAAGCTACAGGTTACTACCCAATTTGAGATGAAAAGTCTTTAATCACATAGTTAAAATATCAATTAGCAATAAAAGTAGAGATATTAAAAATACATCATGATACTCAAATTATGATCATATCCTGAGCTCATCATCTACCCCCTAGTTAACCTAATGATGGTCCACCAGCATTAAGGTTCCTGGCTATTTCCATGAAATCTGTAGGAGCAGTATGGCTTTTTGGCATAGTCCCAAAATTTATAATAGAAACCTCTGAAATTTTTCCATCTTTCATAACTGAGGGTTTATGTATCCTTATTAACATTTGTAGCTCGATAGGGATAAAGTGGCCACATTAAAACCAGAGGTTGAAATGTTATTGGCAACCATAATTCGAACCTCTTCTGAAGACCAAGCTATATGTACTTCTCTGTCCTTCCAAGGGTTACTTCAAAATTCAAGGGACTATGTTGCTCAGATTTCCTTAGTCCAATAGTCAATTTCTCCCATCTCTTTTCAATTCTAAAAGAGGCAAGCTTCCAAAATAGATATGGTTGACTTTTGAATTCTTCATACACTTGCTTTCTGATATCAAATATTTTTACTCTTTGTGTTTGGTCATTGAACCCATATGCAACAGTGAGCCAAGTTTTCAGTGTTGTGTAGGGATCTGTGCTTTCTAATCGCAGTGGTATAGGCTCATCCCTTTCAGCTTCTTCATAGGCTTCCAATTATCTGCCATAACTAGTTTCATTGGCTTCCCATGACATAAGTGACCTCAAATGAATATCGCCAATATAAAGAAGTGGATTCCACTCTGTTTTAGAGGGAATTATCAATCCATGCAAATAAAATTCACACAAAGAACTTTTTAGCCAACTAGGGGCTACCTAGTATGCATCATAAAATTCTTTGGCTATATAAATAACAAGATCTAAATTCCTTGAAATTCTCATTAATTGAAACCAAAGAAATTGTTCCTTTAAGCAAATAGCATAAACCCTAGGCGGTGGTCTACATTCCATAATTTTACCAATGATTCTCATCATTTCATCTATTTTCTTTTTCATTTCCTGGAATTCCATTTTCCGCCTTTCAATTTCTCTTTTCAATTTCTTCTTCTCCTCCTCCCAAATACTTTGTTGAATTTCAGTCTTGGCTAAGTGGTGAAAAGTCAAGGTTTGAAATGTGACTAGTCTCCATGTGGTCCTAAGGTATTCTAAAAATTCAATCAAAAATATTTTCTTATAAATAACCATTTCCTGACAAGTTATAGGGGTAACAGTGTGTCATTGGACAGTTCTAACTATTCAGTTTGTTCTTCCTCTTGTAGCAGGATGAATTCTTGTTGCTATGCAGGAGGAGATTGTACTTCCTCAAAAATTTGCCTAGCTGCCTCAGCCAAGTCATCAAGACTTGGAATTCCCCTTTCATTACTATCATATTTTGCTTCATCAACTTCCATTGGCTCATTTTGCATGTCCTCAGAAACAACAGGTGGACAATGTGAAATATTTTTAGATACATTTTGAGAATCATTATGACTGAGTTCTTCAGACTCCTCAAAAATTATTATAACTTCAGGTTGAATAGATGTTGAGGTGACTTTATGTTGTTTCCTTCCTAAAACTCTTTTTGGTAATGTGGAAACTATAGGAGGCACTCTCCTGGATTTCCTCTTTTTGACTTTCCTAGAGGGTTCATACTCAATAGAAGAAGATGAAGGTGAAACTACAATGGCAACAGGTGTTGCTGCAGGAGGAACTGCTATAGAAGAAGGTGCTACAGAAGAGGGAAAATGTTGTCTTTGAACATGAGGGTAAGACTTAGGGATTTTCTCTATCCTAGATGACTCTCCTACCTTTGTTTTTCCTTTTCCCCTTCTACTGGCAGACCTCGTTTGTACTTTGGTAGAGGGCTCTGGTGTGGAGGCCGCAAGAATAGATATTGTAGGGGTAGGTGCTGCAAGGAGTACTCTCAGAGGTTTTGGAAGTTGCAAACCCTTTTGGGCAACAAATTTTTGCCAAGAAAGGGGTGAGACATCCCTCAGGGAACACTCAATAAATAGTTTAATGAGGGCATGATGAGCAATAAAGTTGTCCCTTCCCCTCTGGGTTTCATGGGCACTTTGTTTTAAAAGATTTAACAAGAAATTTGGGACATTAACAGCTAACTCATCCCTCATATGGCTCAATAATTTAAAATGGTAGGAATGTAAATAAGAGAATTGTCCCTCATAGGTTAAGTACCTGATTATGAATGCAGCATATTCTGAATATGGAAAGGGTAGCGACACTCGTTTGCATCCTTGTTTAGAGACCTCCAAGGGTCCATTAGTTGGTACTGTAAATTCTGCCCTAGCAGAAACAACATCCAAAGAGAAATTTTCTCCTACTATAGGAAGCCCGATTACTTTAGCAATTTTCTCTTCTGTTACAGCCACTGTCAAACCCCATACTAAAGCTTCCCCTTCTGAAAGAGTTCTTAAAAAATCACCAGCAACTTCCTCATTAAAAGAATCTAACCTCAAAAAATAGTTTAGCCAACCACAATTACTAAATGCCTAAACTATTTGAGGATTTCGTATTACGAGCTCATGAGATACGGGCTCATGTCTTACCAATTGACCACCCATATTCACAAATTACTCCTGCTGAGATTCCAAAAACCCAAACCTTTTCTAAAAATTCAAAAGAAAAATTCTTTTTCTTTGCTTCTTTTTGCTTCCTTCTGTCATGTTGTCACTTTTCTCTTCTTTTCCAAGAATGTAATAATTGTTAGGAACTACTCTTATCTAGCAGCTAATGTTATTTAGGATAAAACATGTAGCCATATTTTGAAAGTACAAGAAGAATAAAAATATCTTATTAGTTGTGACAGCGACATAAGAAAAGGTTTGAAATGGATTATCCCACCCCCTACTTAAATTTTGACATGTGTCCACACATGTGCGAATAGATAGGTGAAGAATGGGCGATAATGATTGATATGTACATAGCAGTTGATGAATTAATAAAATAAATAAACAATGTGATAGCAAAAGATATCCTGTACCTTCTAATTAATCCTCGTACGTGCTAGGAAATATCATAGCACGCCATGAAAGGACAGCTGGAATAGAAACAATGAATGAGGGCAGTATAGCAGGATGGGTGATGTGGAAGAAAAGGGAATGAATGGTGGTGATGGATGAAAAGTGAAGAAAGTGGCTCCCTTAAAAAGGAAACCTTATTATGGGCATGGAATGTGGAATTTAAAGAGATGTTGCAGGAGAAAGACTGAAGCCTTTTGCTGTAGAAAGATCAATGGCCACATTTGAAATAAATTGCTACATAAATTCATCTTTCGATGCTGATTTATGATACAACTGAAGACGGTGTCCATTAACTAGTAGCTTGAATCAAACTGGATCTATTATAGCCAACTGCACTAAGCCATTATCAAACATATTTTCTATTTCATAAGGACCAAGCCAACATGTGGTTAGCTTACCTTGATTTTCTTTGTACCTGAAGTCATAGAGCAGCGTCCAATCACCAACAGAGAATTGCTTAGTTCGAATGTGATTGTCATGCCATTTTTTTCTTTGTTGTTGGACAGTTTCAGTATGCTGTAGGGAAACTTTCCTCATCTCATCCAATGCATTCGGCTATAGGAGGCGTTCCTTTTGAGCCTCAAAAATATCAATGTTAAGCTAGAGAGCATTCCTTAAGGTTTTATACTCAAACTCTATTGGTAACATGGCAGTCTTACCATAGAGTAACTCAAAAGGAGTAAACCCTATAGTTGTTTTCCATGTTGTCCTATAGGCCCAGACTTCTTCAGGAAGATGACTGCTCCAATCCTTCTTGTGTAATTGGACTTTCTTTGTAAGGATGACCTCAATTTATTTGTTGGTAACCTCTGCTTTGTTGGTAACCTCTGCCTGGCCATTAGCTTGAGGGTGATAAGGGCTAGAATTTATGTGCTTGATCTTGTAATCATTCATTAATGCAATGATTAATTTGGATGTAAACTGAGCTCCTTGATTAGTAACAATTTCCTTTGGGACTCCAAACCTTGTAAAAATCTACTCATATAAGAACTCAGCAACTTTATTCTCACAGGCATGTGTCATTGCTTTTACTTCTACCCATTTGGTTACATAATCAGTACACACCAGAATGTATGATTTCCCATTGGATGGAGTATCAATAGGCCCAACAAAATCCATGCCCCATTTGTCAAAGGGACTGACTACCACTTGAGGATTCAGGGGCATTTCATCATACCTTGTTGGTCTCCCCATGTGGACATCTGTCACATTTCCTGGTGTAGGTTGTAGCATCTTTGTGTAGTGTGGGCCAATAGTATCATGTATTAAGCACTTTCATAGCTGTTCTCTTGGCTACAAAATGCCCACTACAGGGCTCATCATGACATGCATACAAAATTTCATAGGTCTCATCTTCCCTAACACACCTTCTTATGACATGGTTAGGTCCTATGTAAAATAAATAGTCTGCAATCCATGAAAAGTTAAAACTTTTCTCAACCAACAATTTCCTTTCCTTTAGTAAGAAGTGAGCTAGGATCTTGTTTTCTACTAAATAATTTGCAATATCTGCATACCATGAAGTTTGAGCAACAATAGAAAATAGATGTTCATTAAGAAAGCTATCATCAATTACCTCAGGAGGTGTAGTTGTTTGAAGTCTTGACAAAAAATTAGCCACCACATTAGCCCGGCCTAGCTTATCAATAACTATGATATCAAATTCCTACAACAATAGGAGCCATCTTGTTAATCTTCCAAATATCGCAGGCTTATTCATGAGGTACCTTATTGTTGCATGATTTGTATGAATAAATATTTGGTAACTAGTGACATAATGTCAAAACTTGTTCATTGCATAAACAACTGCTAGCAATTCTTTCTTTGTGATAGTATAGTTTAATTTAGGGCCTTGAAGATTTTTGCTAATGAAATATATGGCATGCTCAATGGAATTCTCTTTCTGTCCTAAAACTGCCCCTATGGCATAATCAGAAGCATTTCTGTGTATATGAAAAGGCAGACTCCACTTTGGTCCTTGAAGAACAGGTGCCTGAGTAAGTAAATTCTTAAGTTGTAGGAAAGATTTGTCACAAGCCTCAGTCCAGGTAAATTTATAATCTTTTGTCAATAGGGCATATAATGGACTGACTATTTTGCTGAAATCTTTGGTAAATCTTCTATAATATCCAGCATGTCCTAAGAAGCTTCTAAAATCCTTTTGTTTCATAGGTGTTTGCAAAGTTAGAATAACTTCAATTTTTGCAGGATCAACTTAAATTCCTGCTTGAAAGATATGATGGCCTAAAACAATTCCCTCTTGCATCATCATAAAAAATTTCTTACTATTCAAAAATAAATTTTGCTCCTTACATCTTTTCAACACTTTTTCTAGATTGGCTAATGCTTCTTCATAAGTAACTCCATAAGTAGTGAAGTCATCCATGTAGATCTCCATAGAATCATGAGAAGTATCAGCACAAATACTGATCATTTCCCTTTGAAATGTTGCAAGTGCATTACACAATCCAAAAGGTAAGACAGAGTAGACAAAAGTGCCCCATGGATTGGTAAAAGTTGTTTTGTCTTGATCCTCAGGGGTAATTCTAATTTGATTATACCCACTATATCCATCCAAAAAGGAGAAATAATGTTTACCAGACAATGAGTCTAACACTTGGTCAACAAATGGCAGTGGAAAGTGATCCTTTTAGTTGTTGTGTTCATTTCCCTATAGTCTACACAAATTCTCTATTTTCCACCTTTTTTAGGAACAATCACCAATAGAGACACCCATTGACTACCTGAAATAGGGTAGATAAAACCAACATCAAGCAATTTCTGGAGCTCTATTTTAACTATTTCCTTCAGTGTTGGGTTTATCCTTCTTTGAGGCTGCCTGACAAGTGAACAATCTTCCCTAATGTAGATCCTATGAGTACAAAGTTGAGGATCTATTCCCTTCATATCCCCATAGTCCCATGCAAAAGCTCTGTGTTGTTCTTGCAACATTGTGACTAGGGTAGCTTGTTGAGATTGAGGAATCTTATTATTGATATTCATACAGCAGCCTGGAGACACTTCTACTTACTTGATAAGACTATTCATGGAGGCTGCTGATAAAGGTGGTGTCTATATTTCATATGGAAGCAAATTATGATAAACTGCATGAAATTCAGGTGACAGGCTCTCAGAATTTAGTTGCTATAGGAAACACTGTTGAAGACAATTATCTAGAATAGATGGGCTACTCAGATCAGTGTTGGACTACAAAATGTGTAAAAGTAATTCATTCTCACTTTGAAGCTAGGAAAATAGATTAGTTTACAACATCATTAGTTGAGCCAATGAATTCACTTCTTCAGTTTCCTCTCCTAAATCTAGCCAAATTGGTTGAGACAAGTCTAGCTGAGGCTGAGCAAGTGGGTATAAAGCCAATTTCTTTCTTGACTAACCATCAGAAATTGTCATGTCTCCTGAATGACATCCTATAAAAGTATCAACTATGGCTAACCACGATTTACCTAGGATGATAGGATATCCTTCCAAAGTGGCCTTAGTGGACAATATGGTGAAATCTACTAGGTATTCCCAAGACTCAAGGATGATAATAACATTGAACTATCAACAAGCTGTAGGACAGTAAGTGTAGACCGAATGTTTAAGATATTCAAATACTCCATTATATTCTTGGTCATTACATTGATGGCTGCACCAAGGTCAATCAAAACATTTTTTACTATCTGGCCATTAATATTTATTTGTACCATAGGACTCCCAGAATCAGTATATTTTGGAATGACTACCGTCCCTAACATAATATCTGCCAACTGTCCTAGAACATGGATAGTTTGGGGATCCTTTTTCTTTCTTCCTAGTTTCTTTAAACAGGCCTCCTTAATGGCTTTTCCATAAATTGGGACATCTTTAATGGTTTGAAAAAGGGGGCTTTAAATGTGTACATTTTTTAGCTGATCCAAAATATCAAAGGTAGGCTCTTCCATAGACTTGGATGTAGTAATTTGCAATCTCTGAGGAAAATGTGGTTTGGTCTGATGCTGTAGGACAGGCTCCTTAGAGACAGTATCAGATATAGGTATATGTTCTGTAGAATCAGTAGGTTGCTTAGAGGCAGAGTTTGGAATCTTTGTTATTACAGGCGGCTATGGAGCAGGAAGAGTGGTTCCAAACCTGAGATGGATATCATGAATATCCAGGGCATAAGCTGGATGTTGATTGGCTTCTGCAAAATACATAGGCTATTGTTGCTGCTTATTATTAGGATTTGGCAATGGTTGAGCAGGTATAGGCATTTTTTTTGGAGGGCCAGTATTTGTTGCAGGTGCTGCAGGAGGTGGCATGAGGGCCTGAAGTTGTGACTGCTGAAACTGCAGAGATCCAGGGGATTGGTTCTACCATTGCTGAGAACCTCTCCATTGAGGATTCTACTACCAGTTACCTTAGGGTGGAGTCCATTGTCCTTGTGGCTGATGCCAACCTCCTTGAGGAGATTTCCATTGAGGACTCTAATAGTTAGGCCAGTGTGATTGAGAAGTATTCCAAGGTGGTCATGGGCTATATGTAGGTTGCCATTGGTTATTGTAATTAGAATAAAGATTACCAAAAGTCAAAGGGTCTTGAGGCATACCTTGTCTTTGAGCCCATGGCCACCTTTGTGCAATGAATATTACTTGGTCATCATCATTCTCTACCATCTTAAAGTTAGTAGGTAACTACTTAGCTTCTAGGTTAGCCACCATCTTACATCTACAGTCTTGTTTCTTCTATCTACAATGTGGACATAACTCAGTCAAGATTACTTCAGCCTCCTCATGTTTCTTTCGAGTTTGCATAGTATCCAACTGTGTAGCCATGTTGTTTATGATATCCTGCTTGAAATCAAATGACAAATTTTTGATCTCCATCTAAAAAAATCCATTAATAGAAGAACTTCCCACTGTGGCTTGATGACCTCTACCCTTCTTAACAATTTCTTGAGAGTAGTTGAGACATATTTTCTTGATATCATCCCAAGGCAGCAGTTGGGTTATATCTCCTCCTCCCATCAGGTCTAGGGCATCTATATAGGTATCACTGATTCCCCTTAGAAAAAGTAGTTTCTGAAATTCTTCATTGAGAGTATGGTCTGAATTCTTTTTTAGGGAAAATAAGAATCTTGAGATATAGTCTTCTAGGCTTTCATCCTCCTTTTGTTGAATTCTAAATATATCATCTCTCTTACTACCACTCTTATAATATTCCTTATATTTCTCAAGAAATTTTGTTTGCATGACTACCCAACTATCAACAACACCTCTTCCCAAACTCATGAACCATCTAAGAGCTCCTTCCTTAAAAGTAAAGGAAACAACTTCAACCTATGAGCATCTGAAGTGTAATCATAGCTCTGACAGAGGATGTCAAACTCAAACAAGAAAGTGTCTGGGTCCTTTGTAACTAGTCCATAGAACTTGGGGAGTAATGAAGAAGGAATATTTTTAAGGTTATCATTATCTTGCTAAGCAATGATGGGGAATTCAAAAGCAGGAGGTCGATTGAGTGGATTTTGTGCCATATTTGCTTGATCGAGTATCAAAGAAAATGGATTTTTTTCAGGTTCTTTGTCAGTCGGGTCAAATGGGAATTCAACAAACAGGTTTTCAGCAAATGGATTGATATCTTGGTCTCCTTCCTCAAATCAATTATAAGTTGGTTCAGGATTGTTATCAATGAATGGAAGGTCAGAGAGGAATCTTCCTAGAGCATCTCTTCTATTCATGCAATAGAATGTATCATAACTTGAAGGATTTTTTTTGAATAATAGACTAAACTACTACTAACAATGGCTTATGACAAGTTCTTAGCTTGACACCATCCCCAACAACGGTGCCCACAAAAGGACATAAAAGTTACAGAAAATCCTAACTTGAGAATTGGACATTCTAGTAGACGACTAACATCTTCTTATGGTTGTTCATTTACTTTGTCAAACTAGGGAACGTATACTTGAAATGGAGTGCCACTGTATGTGCACTAAGAACCAGTTTTAGTCATGATTTACTAGAAATAAATGCATGAAAGGAATTCTACTTATGGTACAATAATATAATGTAAATCTTTCTAACTTAAGCATAACTTAATCAAAGCAGACATCACGACAACAGTTACTTAAGAAGCAAACTATGAACCAGCCTTATACTATAGGAACAAACACAGGGATAGATTCCCAATGCTACAGGAACAATATAAGACTGAGTTTGCACAGAAACTTTCCAAAATGAAATCTAACTTATGATCAATAGAAGATAAAAACTAACTAACTATAGATACTTACTAAGTGGTCCCCCTTAGCAAGCATCAACCAGCTATGAGAGAATTGAACTCAGAACTTCATCAGCTTTTATTCATAAACTCATAATGATATACATTGTTCTGCTCATATGAAAACTAACGCAAAACTCTATCTCTTATCATAGTACTAACTCTTACATATTCTTCTTCTCATTATCATACTAACTTTTACATGCTATGCTTGCTCACTCGCACAGGAGGAACACTTATTTAAACCAAAAAAGAAACTAACTAACAAAGAAAGATGTGGACATAAAATGTATCCTAAAACTGAGGAACATACTTCTCATAAATGAAAGCATATCCGATCAACACATTCCAGAGAGAATTTAGCATTCCACTCTTCCTAGATTAATGATCAAAGTTTATTCCCAATGAACTGGTCAGTGAGTCTTCGTTAGAACAACTTCCTCGATGTCGTGAAAGAAATAGACTTTATTGTAGGGCAGAGATGCGTTGCGCTTGACTCGTTCATGCTCCCTTCAACAACCTGCGATGCACAAGGCGACCAAGGCAAAAGAAAGTATGTGTGGAAAATAACACGATACATTCATTAATCACATATTAAATCTATTTCATTATTCAAAAACCATATGCATTATACTAGTCATTTGAAAGGTCGAACCGTGTAATTAATAAGACACATCGATATGTTAAGTTGCAGGAATATAGGAATGTATTGCTACAGGATACTACCCAATTTCAAATGAAATGTCTTTAATCACATAGTTAAAACATCCATTAGCAATAAAAGTAGAGATGTTAAAAATACATCATGATACTCAAATTATGAGCATATCCATATCCTGAGCTCATCACATACCACACCCTATTACATTGGTGGTTGTCGTCGCACCAAAAGATCAACCTTTTGACATGCCCGCTACAACAACCAAATTTATCTAAGATCCAAAGGAGGTGGTTAAGCCATGTAACAAACCCAAGTTTCATGTTGGACAAGGAAGACCAAGGGACACACCATCTTGTAGCAATCCCCCCCAGTGCAAGCAAGGGGTTTGAACCTATGATCTCAACTCTGATACCAATTGTTACATTAGTGGTTACTATTGAAGAAAAGATTGACCTTTCAATGCCTGATACAACCACTAGATTTATGTAAGATCCACAGGAGCAATGATAACTTTAAGAAACCCCTCTCAAGAAAATATATAAAATCCTTGCGAATCTTTCATTGTTTTAGGAAAAAAATATTAATTTCTATTCGAAAATCTTTCCTTTTTTTCAAAAAAATGATAAATTTTATTCGCTATTTTTTTTTACATAAATAAATTTTGTAGAAAATCATGGAAAATATTGAAAATAATAGGAAAATTCATTAATTATGATGATGAATCTATCCAATCTAAAAATAATTCTCATGGAAAAGTAGGGGCCCAAGGGTGGAAATTATCAATGGATTGAAGGGGTAGACTATAAAATTTACTTTCCACCATTGTTTTAAAATATTATATAATGGATATCATTATATTTTGAAAGGTAAAATGTACCCATGATTTGTAATTCTGATGGGGCTCAAAATTTCTTTTAGATCATTGATCTAACAATCCTTGTTGTACTTTGTAAGGTAAACTTTACCCACAATCTATAATGCTTATGAGACCCAAAATTGTGGGGCCCATGAGTAAATTACAAATCATGGATACATTTTACCATGTGGAATACAACAAGGGTCATTAGATTATATGATAACTCAATGGTGGAAACTAAAGATTAGAAATATGGTCCTAGAATCAACTAATAATTATGATATACTATTGGTGAATTGATCTAGATTTTTACTATCATTTATAAAATTTTGGTGAATATGATCTAATCATGTATCAAATATTGTGGAAATTTTTTGAGATAATTTTTTTAATAAAATAAATTATTTGGTGACTTAAATAATACTATAATAAAATTTTGTAAAAGTGTGATGATTCGTCATGTTGTAGCTCAGACTATTAGCCAATTTTGGATTCCCAAATTTCAACTATTAGTCAATTGGCGAATATTAGTCACTAAAAAAATCACTACATAGGAGGCAATTAAGCCATGTCACAAACAAAAGTGCCATGCTAGACAAGGAATACCAAGGGACACACCATCTTGCAACACACCCTTCTTATGAATCATAAACATCACATGTATTGACATAATGATCAACTTGACCAAGATCCCAATCTAATGCACTTCATGAGGGAATTTAGTGCTTGTGTCATATCTACCAAATAGGGATGATTCTTTGTAAATCATGAAATAAAGAAAGTTAGGAACTCTAGGTCTAATGTGCAAACCTAGGATTTAAATGTTTTGATTTTGGTTTTGGGGGTTATTTTCTTATGTTTCATTAATAGACTGAAACAATAATTTGCAAGAAGAAATCAAAAGTGCATAGGACTATGTTGCTATCTTGAAAGGTTACATTGTTGGTATGAATACATGGATCTAGAGTTTCCATAGGGCATATGGGTCCTTGGAGAGGTGTTTTGGAATTGTTTTTATAGTCCTCTAATTTTTCTTCATTCTCCTTAGTATTTTTGGATTCAACCTTCTTCTCATCACCAATAGATTTAATAGTGTTATCCAAAGGAGGAATATTTTTTGTTTTTTGTGCCTCATGTATCTTCAGGTTATCTTGTACAACCTCTTCAACATTCTTTTCTATTTTTAGAGGAGGGGGAATGTTTCCTATTTGAGTATCCTCCTTCGATATTCCTTTAACATTATCTTCTTCAACAATATTTTCTCCTACCGAAGGAGTTACATCAACAATATATTCTTCTTCTACATCATTCTCTTCTACTTATGGAAGTGTATCATTATGCACATTCTCATCTTCTACTCCATGCTCATGTTGAGCATCTTCCTATTGTGCATCTCCTACTTCATTTACTTCAAAACTAGGAATATCATCATGTACCTACTTTTCAGTATCCTGGATCATGCCTAACTCTTTTTCCAAACTGGAAACTTTTTCAACCATTTCATTCCTGTACCTCTCAAGGTCATTCTTATCTCTACTCATCAATGTAGTTACTCTCTATTTGGTCCTAAAATCCTTGCTATATATTTGAGCTAATCTAGCTATGTCTTCATCCATGAGAGGAGAACTAATCTTCTCCAAGGCATATGATCTCAACATAGCTTCTTCATTTATTGCCTCTTATCTTCTTGCATATAATGCACTTCTCAACTCTTCAAGCAATTAGCCATTTATATTTTTCATATTCACCTCAAAAGTAACAATATATTTGAAAATTACTTCTATTGATGTTTTATAAATATCATCTACAATGGTATATAATGCAAAAGTTTGTTCCAACATCTCATGTTCTACATTACCATTAAATAATGCTTCTAATTTCATGGGAATATGTTTTCTTACTAGAGGGGAAGACTTGTCCTTATTTTATTCTAGAGTTTTCTTTCCTTTATAAGATTCTGATTTCTTCTCCCTCATCTAAATTTTGTAGCCTTCTTTTTCTTTCTTCACCTCAACTTCGCTATCTATATCCATAATATTAATATTTTCCTTCTTTACACTTGTATCTGCTTGAGCAACATTGTTTTTCCTCTTCTAGTCCAATTGTTGTCCTTCTTCTTCTTCTTCCTCATCATCTACATTTACACCCATATGTTTTTCTCTTATATCCTTGGTCTTCACTCTTCTTTTTTGTGGAGCACCTTGTTGCTTTGTCGGAGCAGCCTTTTCCTTCACAAGAGTACTGGTAGACTCCTTCCTCTTAGAATCATTAGAAGATGGAAAAGTATTGGAGGACTTGGGAGCAACCAGAGAGGGGTAGGAGTTCTACTAGATCTCCTTATTCTAGATGAACCTCCCAAAGAGACAAACATACTTTTTTTCTTTCTCCACTTGCTCCTTTGTTAGGCTCATTGTCTCCGCAAACTTTCACATTTTGATATTTTCCAGTAGTGTTTTCACCAATAGGTCAAGAAAATCAACCTACACATCATATCCATATTTTGAAGGCATAAACACTATATATTTGGTAGGGGATTAAAGATTTTTGTTAAACCTCCCCCTGAGCCAAAGCTCTTAACTTAGTTTATGGAGGAAACATTTGCACAAGAGGTTGGCATATACTCAGTCTTAACTTCACTCTCTTCCTTATTTCTCTAGATCTTGTCCATCTATTTCTTTGTCTCTACTAGATCAACATTCTCTACTAGATCATTCTTCTTTACAAGATTATCCTTTTTCACATTCTCTCTTTTGCAAAATATGGCTATATGTCAAGGTTTATTGTACTTGTAACAAGTGACTACATTTTGAACAATTTTACTTGCACCCCTTTGGGATCTACATTGATTGGATTTATATCCAAATCCATTGCATTTATAATAGTAGCCATTAAAATATTGAAACCTCATACCATTGTTATAACAATTCATTATCTAGTTTCTGCATCCACTAGCCTTATGAAAAAATCTATTGCGTGTAAAGCACTAACTGGGAAATAATTGAGCATGTTGATTCATTCTACTTCTAAATTCTACATCCTTATGTCCAAAATTATAGCAAGAATAACATTAACCATTAAAAGATGATTACCTTTGTGCATTTGGTTGTTTGATAGGTGGTCCTTCCTTTGATTCCATACCTTCTTTCCATTTCTCTTCTTGTCTTCAATCTTCTTTTGTTCATTTTTCTTCTTTTCAACACTTGGTGTCTGATCTTCTTTTGAACTTTCTTATTTTTCAAACCCTAATCCACTTTTATGTTTAGAATTCTTTTGATTTGCAATCATTTCATCAAGAATTGTAGAAATAATCTTGAATTTACCTTCTTGATTCTTTGCTTTTTCCACATTTGATCTCAAAGTCACAACTTCTTCTCCATGTCTTGAAAATTATTCAAATTTTCTTTTCACCTTAGCATTCAGGCATTCCTCAACTCTTTTTCCTTCTTCAAATTTCACTTTCAGACTATTAATTGTTTCATTTTTTTTCTTTAGCTACTCATGTTAACCTCCTTATGTCTTTCTTTGAATTCCTTGATTTGTTCCCTTAATTTTTTGATGCATTCATTTGCATCCTTGACATTTTCCTTTAGATCTTTGTTCTCACTTTAATTCCTTTCTAGATCTTCAAGGGCCATTATGAGTTCTCCATTCATTTCAACCATGCAATATTCTTCAGTAAATATAACTAAAGGAATTTCTTCCAAAGGAATAGATTATCTTATAATAGCCATGTGTTTGACCTCTGAGACCTTCCTCAAGTGGTTAAGCTTCTTCCTAGGAACTAAGCTCTAATACCAATTGTTAAACACCTGAAATACTAAGACGGGAGGTGAATCAATATTTTTTGAACCCACTTAAACATTTAAACATTCATTACACACATCATATTCAAATTGCAATAAGGAAAGAAACCATGAAAGAAACCATCAAAGCACATAACACATGAACACTTGATTTTCATGTGCAAAACCCAAAATAGGGAAAAACCACAGTGAGGATTAGTTCCCAATATATTATAACTAGTCACAATATATTATAGAAAGACTCATTACCAGGTGGACTCACTGCCCATAGAAAGTAAGAAAGAAGAAAGGGGTTGGCTCACTGCCAGGATCTAAGCAACTACAAATGCATCTACAATATGCAAAAAATATAGTTCCAATAAACTTCAAAACACTGAATCAACACACTTCATTCTACTATGTTCTAACACTTTTCTCTTCTCTTCATTCACATCACATTCACACTCTATTTCATAGGAATTCACACACACTACTTCATCATCCATCATCATCATCATCATCCAATATCAAAATGATCTTAAACTTATGCCTATTACATCCATAAATACCTAAAACATCAATTAGGTTGGCCTAATTAGATGTACCATGCATAATATAACTTGTCATCTGAAGATCAAAACTTACACGCTTTTCAAACAATGCCAAAACTTGTAATGCATTAAATAGGTTGGAAAACTTTGTATAACTCCAAACATATTATGTTAGTAGTGCTAGTGACCTAACACAAAAATATGCCAACTGAACATCCTCAAAATGACATGTATACCTCGAAACTACACACCACTTGGAACTTAGATGTAGCTAAAACTTGTAAACACTTCCACAAATATGCAAGACCATATATTCTTCTATAGTAAAGTGCAGACTGATAAAAAAAAGTATTCTTTACAAGAAACACTATCATTAGCAAACCTGATAAATTGCCATCCATAACTTTTGAATCAAAGGTCAAAACAACATGAAACTTTGGGGTATGTGCTGGATCATGATGGGCCAAAAAGTGGCAATATGATGCATATGTGGCTGATGACTATTTTTTACCCAAAATTGATAAAATGAAAAAGATTTTTAAAGGAGATTCTCAACTTTCCATCAATATAAATTATGTTTTACTTTGAATTTAATAAGTAATTATTATTTATTTTCTATTCAAATTACAACTAAAGTCCTAATTGATAGGTTGATTGAAAAACATCTATAGCTTTTAAACGGTATCACATTTTTTGAATCCAAATCATGCATCACATTCTATACTTCACATACTATAGGATTAAAAAAATAAAAATTTAATTTTATGAAGTTTTGACCAAGTTAAGGTGGCCAGACATACGAGTTTTTATATTTTTTAAAAAGTTGTAATAAAAAATTCATAATTAATTATTTACTTGGAAAAAAATTACAAGAAAATATGCATCACATTGGGGCATGAGTCCTCTACTTATATCTAAAATATTATTAAAAATTATTATCATTTTATTGTGGTTAGGGTGGTCAGACAGACACCTACTTCTTATTTTTCCCCTGAAATTCAAGTACCACTGCATTGAAATTTCAAATTTTCACCAAATAGATTTAAAAAAAAAAAAAACAAACATAGTAGTTTAGAAACTACATTCAATTTACTACATATTCTATTCTTACATATTTTTGAAATAATGTAGATAACTTATTCAAATTTTTATGTCAAGTTCCCTAACTCTGATTTTTCTGATTTTTTTGTCACTTAAGGGCCTATTTTTTCCATGATGATCCTGCACATACCCTTTGGATTTAGAATCTTCTGACATCCAACAAAATTTCCTTAGAACTATAGACCAAAATACTTCAAGGAAAAACAATGCAGACCAAAAAAAATGATGCTCTATACACTGAAAAATTGTGTTATAAAACTTAGCCATATAACCAACTCATTTTTTCTGCAGTAGAGAAAAAAATTTGCATCTCTATATGGTAAACCCACAAAAGTGGTTTACAATTAGAGTGAGGAAGGAAAATTGAAAAAGAATGACCCCATGGAAAAAAAATTGGTTTTAGGGGTTCATACGAACTTACTAGTTTGAGCAAACCTATCTAAATTCTTTCCCCCCATTTCCCACCCAAAGAGAAAAAGAAAATGAAAATTAAAAGGTGGTTCGCTCAAACCCCGTTATCCCCTATTCTCCCCCTCAAACACCCAAAAAGTCCATATTTTTGTGCTTCAAAGCTCAAGTTTAGGATGAAAATGGAGGAGACATCACAAACCCAACTAGAATTAGGCAGTCCTTATAATGAGCTATCCAAAGACTATAATTTTAATATTTTTTGGTTTTATTATGTTTTTTTTTCTTAGTTTTATTAAACATAGGTTTTTCACCGAAAATGAAGCTCTTTCTTTTGCACATGTGGAAAAATAGCAGATTATAAAAAAAAATTGAAAAATATGAGTGCACAAGATATTGAAGTCCTTGATCCAACCAAAAAAAAGGTTAAATTTCGATACATACAAAAAAAATTACGGGTTATATGGTTGCGCTATGTCTAAATTGTAATTGGTTTGACTTTGAAACTTGATTAAAGAAAGAATTATCTAAAAAAGTGAAGGCACTAGATATCAGAGCTACAAATCTAAATTTTAAAGAATTATAATTTTATCATCCATGGAAAAAAAATTATACGTTATACGGTGAGCATCACTTTTTTAAAATGTTGTTTTCTAAAAAAAACTAGTTTTTGAGGGAGATGGAAAAAAAAGTGCAATCTGATTCTAAAAGTTTTGAAAAAAATATATTTAGAATCTATTGGGACCTCCAAAATTTGGTTAATTTTTTGAGGGCCCATGTAAAATTTTACCTAATGCACTTAGACGTACCCTACATAATAAGCCTAAGTAGCTAACTTTAGGAGCTTATAATTTGACACCCAGGAATTGTCATGAAAATTCACTTTGGGGAAGTGTTGAGCACCTATCAAAGATGGTGTGTGACCAATTGCAACCTCCTTGGATCCATTTTGGTGATTTTCTGAAGTATTGGTTTGAAGGTCCAAAAGTTGGTTTGTTGTTTACATATGTTGCACCTTTCTGAGTAGTCCATCTTTGTGATGAATCTTTCTGTTTGCTAAGTATTGAGCCCAACTGATATTTTTCCATGATTCTTTGCATCTTTATGAAGCCCCATATTAGTTGGAATGGCCCCATGAATCCATTTTCAAAGTTTTCCAACTTGAATCTGTTTGAAAAAAGTTCAAATTTGCAAACTGAACTACGTAAATCTACAGAAAGTGGCCTAGCATTTGAATTTTATTTTGCATCCTTTTAACCTGCATGAGAAAGTGGTTGTTCCCTATGTTTTTATATGCTATTATCTACCACTTTTCCAGTTTGTAGTACCCCAGCACCTCATTTGATATTCTTTCATAGCCCATTCCAGATGAACTTTTTCAAGGTTTCAAAATCAGCAGTTTTAGAAAAGTCTAAGAAGGCAACTTTGAGGATTAATATCTTTCACCTCAGGAAACATTTTCCTAATCTATTTTTTGCACTACATTCTTTGGTCAAGTGTTTACATGCTTACTCAGTTTCATGCCTCTGGATGAGCTTTGATGTGTTAACTAATCATTTTCTGACTGTAACATGGCCAAAATGGGTGTTCCAAAAAGTTTCAGATTTTGAAAATATAAGGACAACCCATTTCTTATTTTCATTTAAAACCTCTACAACTCCATTTTCATCAAAAATAGAGGTCATATGATGTGTTATTTTAATGGATTTTGGGTGTGGTAAACACGTCTTAAGGGTCGGTTTACAAAGGAGGTACCTTATTTTTGATGGCTGGGAAAAATTTGAGAAAATGGGTTTTCTCTAAACAATTGATTATAGATGCATACAAAAAACTTGGCTCCAGGGGTCATCCTTTGTGCACAGTGAAATTTCTCTGCTTGGGCAGCAGTCGTAATTAAAATTTGCCTATCTTCTAATGTTCTCAAATGTCAATATTTTAAATATTGTGCATTTGTAAAAGATGCATTTAGGGAAAACATAAGTGCAATTTCAAATGTTTGGAGAAAAAAAGAAATTTTAATTCTTGCTTTCTATTGGTCGAAGTCACGGCAGCACGACAACATAGCTTCACAACAAAGCTTCCAATGCCAGTTGCTAATTTGATTTGCATATCCCATTTGCATTCATGATGAGCGATGGTGGTTCATCTCCATTGCCCATCATAGATTGAGTACTCACCTCCCTCATCATATTGGCAATGAGTGCCCATTGCAATAACTTTCTCCATTTTTTGGTTGGAAGAACGATGTGTGATGGTCTGCCAGGAGGTGTTTGTTAAAAATAAAGATAGGGTTGTAAAATGTCAAATATTATTAATTTTTTATGGTAGAAATAAGTCAAAGGAGAAATGCATTGGTGAATAAGAGTCTTCTACAACCGAGAGAAAAAGAATTAAAAATTTTTGTATTGGAAGTAAAAATGTAAATGCACAATTGGGATTTACAAGTAGTGAAATGTGAAATGTGAAATAAAATGGTGAATGCACAGCCAGATAAATGAAGATGGAGTTGTAGGTTGACTACTATGAACAATAGCTTGACATTTCTGACATCCATGGAAGTTGCAGAATGAAGGACTCAAATGGTGGAGGCATCAAAATTAGGGCATATTCTGCTCTTATCCCGCATTGCCAATTGTTATTTGGATTTTCCAAATATATTCATGATGAGCAATGAGATGGGCTACATAGTTATTATTGGGCATTGCTAATTGATATTTGTTTTTTTCAAATATATTAGCAATTGGAAAGACAAGGTTTCTTTGATTTTCATCAGGCATGCTAATAATTATCACCTATTCCATAATGTATGCACAATGAGTGATTAAAATGCTTGCAAAATTTGAGTAAATGTGGTAGGCCCATATGTTGTTGGAAATAAACGAGAGGGTAAATTAAATGATTTCAAAAATGAAATTTTATTTGTTGATGGGCAAATAAAAGTGAAATATATGTGCATGGGTGATTGAATTTTACCCTCGAGTGAAACAAAATCAAAAGTTTCTTTGTTGGAGAATTAAGAAACAAAGGGCCAAGTAAAAAAAATTATTTCCCAATAAAATCAAATATCATCATCGCTAATAAGTTTTTATTTTTCACATCAAACTGGAGATGTCCAATAAAAGCTTGAAAGGCATGGAGTAATTAAAAGGCACATGTGTAAAATATTTTTTTTAGCCCGATAAAGTAAAGACTTTAGTTTTAAAGTAAAATTAACATCTTACTTTCCTGGTGAAATAAAATAAAAGAGACACAAGATATTATATACATAGGTAAATGTGTTTTTATAAGCACAAAAGGAAAGAATGAGATTTTCCTTTCAGTGGCAGTAAAATATTTTCACCTGTAGAGAAAAAAAAAGGCTTAGAGCTACAAATAAAAGGGTAAATGAACAGGGGAGATGGAGATTTGCAGTGAATTTTTTCACAACAAACTAAATATTCTCTACAATAAGTTATTTTTCAACATGGGTAAGGAGCAAATGAAGACAAATGATGAGTTTTCTAGACAGGGAATATTTTCAGTTGTAGGGCAAAGGTGAGATGCATAAATCAAAGAGCAGATTGGAATTTCTTCAACAAGCAAGGGAAGTTATAGATCAAGGGAGCTAAAGGTGCTAGGTTTCTTTCATGGATGGATTTTAGGGTCTCTTCTTCTTCTATATCTTCTTTCTTATTCTCTTTTGTAGAGGGTTCTAAAATTTTGAATTAGGTGAATAAGGTAGAATAGTGTTGAGTTTGAGTTGTAAATGGAGTATGTAAATTGTAATAGTTGGGTTTTATGAGCAAATTTTAGCCAATTTGTGAAACATTGTATTACTGTTGTAAACTTGCCTCTATATTTGTATGCTTTTGATTATATGAATTCAATATATTGAGGATTGTTTGAGTTTGTCATCACAACTTTCCTATGATTGTGTTATTTTTCCATGGTTCTCTTTCAAGTAAATAGTTAAATTACTTTGATTAGATAACTATAATCTTGAGTACACAAATCAAATTTGTAAGTAGAAATTTATGAAAAATATGAGTGGCTTTGTTAATGTAAGGCATTAACATTTTTTAAATCCATTGGTTGAACTCAATTTGCTGATAGGATCTCTGTTACAGTTTTATATTTGACTCCATGGCCCATGATTAGGAACTGATTTATCAAAAATCCTAAGAAAAAATTAGAAACAAATCAAATCATTTAAATCTTCATTACTTTGGTCCTTTTTCTTTTTTTAAGTTATTTATGTTCCTTGTATCTTCATGGTGTTTGAAAGAGTATAGAGGCTAAATTTGGGAGAACTTTATCTATTAACCCTCTATGTATTTGAGATGAAGATATCTAAATTATTTATTCTAAGTAATGTTCAATGCAAGTGGGATTATGCTTGAACCTGGTAGAATACAAATATGCATCATTCATATACCTGAGAACTATCCCCTTTCATAGGTTTTTAGTTTATTTTTTGGCATAAGTTCATCATGCATTTGGGCCTACAATTGGGAGCACCCTCCTGAGTCCTATGGAGCTCAAAGTGTAGAAGGCTTTCATAGCCATGTTCATTGGATTTTCTTGTCTTCAACCTATTGATAGTGAAAATTCCTTGTCCTAAATCTATAATCCCCTAGTTTAGGCATTTTCTTTCTCCTTAGGGTTGAAGGTTGCAAGAAAAATAACCAACAAAATCTACAGAAAAAATGTCACGAAACTCTTGTTTGCATCATCTTCAAATTCTTCACAGTTTAGCCACTATAGGTGCCCGAAAAAGTGAAGATTTAGTTAAAAAAATTATTTCAGTGTCCAATTTGGCCAAAACTTGTAAACCATTATTGTGGGATCACCCTATATAGGATTTCCACCATTTCAAACACATATGCACACTAGATCAACCAATTGTCACAATAGACCTCAAACCACAATTTTTACATCAATGACAACACTATATCTACATAGTGTATATCTCATGCTCATGTTGCCAATAAGCATATCAATGAAAAACTACTTAAAATTCCAACAATGAAGAAATGCAAGATGTCCCAAAGAAAACTAAGGTACAAAAAGAAGAAACTCTACCTCCTCTAGAATTTGAGAGGAATACTAGAGAATGTTCTATCAGTGGTGATAACGAGAAGAGTGATAAGAATGAAGAAGGTAATAAAATTGGTGGGGATTTCACCAGATCCTCTGGAGATTCATTAAAACATCTTTTTGGACATGTAATTATAGTTTTAACTAGTGGTGTATGCACAACTATTGTAGATTCTAAAGCAACAAGGTCAAGTGGACCTAGATAAGATTTCCCCCATTAAGAGGTTAAAGCTTGGTGATGTATTTCATGCCTCCACAAGAAAGGAGATTCTTCAAACTCACTAGAAGAGCACAAAGTTGGTTGATGAAGTTGTGAAGGTGTTGTAGGAAGGTATAACAAGAATAATTATTGACAATTATTTACTTGGTGTGCAACAATTAAGATTATTGCTTGATTATTTTAAGGATTATTATATTGGTTTGGAAGAAAAAATTGAGAAGGAAATGGAAAATAAATTCAGTGATATCTACAAGACTAGAAAAAAATTCTGATAAATTTCTTACTGCACATGCTAAGTTCCAAGATAACTTGAAGAAAGTTTATAAGTGTTTGGTAGAAGCCAAACAATTATTCTCCCCCTTTGACGTCAAGGGAAAATAGATCCTATACAACTATTAAGACTTTCACCAGAACTCCCCCTAAGAAATGTAAGCATAGATACAAGTTGAAAAGAATGGATTGACTCCCCCTGAGTCATGTACTAGAGCAAAAACCCAAAAAATATACTAGAAACAACACTATAAAGTCTGCATATGTACAAAGAATCTGAATTGAAATACTAGAAACACATAAAAATATTAAGAAATGTAACACCCCTTCAGTTTGCTATGCTATTAGATAGTGTGTTTATTTTGACAAATTTAGATATTTGTTATTGTTTTATGATCATTGGCTTTAGAGTGATGTGGATGTTATACTGTGATGAGATGATGCACTATATGGAGGTTATGTTTTATGTTACACTTTTGATTAGCATAGTTCTTGATATTGATAGATGCTCATCTGTTGATTTCTGATGCTTTAATTTCATCAGTCTTGATGTGACTGTATTGTTTATGGGGACAGGATTACATCACTCATATGCGAGCGCCTTGTGATTCTGTGATTTCTCTTCACTGTGTGACTGTTATGTTTTATTGATGTACAAAATTTTACTTGGTTACAAGCTTGTAGGTACATGACATCGTCTCCACCTAGCTTCACAAGTCTGAGTGTGTCCATATCCCAACGGTATTGTTGATTGGGAGATAGTAATTGGATTTCCTTGTCAAATCGCAACCCTGTCATAGTGTGTCATTAGTTTGTGTCTGATTTGTTGTTGAGTCATGTCATCTTTGATATTTTGATAAGTTATTATCAATGAAAATTATATGTGAAAATTAATGATTGTATGTTTTAAATGTTGTTTATTTATTTTAGAGTAAAGTTGTTAAAAGATTTTAATTTAATTTAATTAATTAAATTTAATTTATTTGGTAAAGTAATTTAATCTTTGTGATTAAATTCATTTATTAAGTAAATAATTTAACTAAATAAATTTAGTTGTTGAGTAAATAAATTAATCAATTAAATTTATTAAGTGAATAGTTTAATTGTATTTTTAAAGTGCATAGATTAAATGATTTAAATCTATTTGGAAATTATTATTTTTTTAAATTACTAAAATGCAAAATATCTTGTAAATGCATAAGAATAAAATATCTATAGTGGTTGAAAAAGATAATTTTAATTTTGACTAAGTGTTGAAAAATTAATGAGAGGATATTGATATTTTTGGAAAAATCTTGTTATAAAAGTGGAGGAAAATTAATTGGAGATTTTTTTTTTTTTAAAATTTGTTGTTAAAAGAGAGGAAGGTTTTCTCTGTATTTCATATATGTTTGGATTTGGAAGTGGAGATTTTGGAAGCACATTTTTGGATTTGGAAGTGGAGATTTTGGAAGAAATTCTAGAAAATTGGAATTTACAGGAAAGCTCAACTCTAGTTCTCAATTTCTTCAGACTTCAAAAATAGGTTCCTTTAATTGCTTTATTTTTTTTAAGCTTAGAATTTTTTTGGAATGATGTTTAAAGCTTGCTGTGAATTCTTGAAAATCTTTTCTATAAACAAAATTGAAAACCTCTATTGAAATTATGGAAAAATTTAGATCCTTGTAGGGAAACAAATTCATACAACAGAATAATTGAAAGAGGAACAAAAGAAATTAGAAAACCTCTATGTTTGGAGTTGAAATTTTCCATTACAATTTAGAAATTGAAATTAAGAAATTGTTCTGAAAAATTCTTCTACTATAGTTTTTTTTCTATAGAAAATTTTCCCAATATAACTGTAAAATGGAAATTTATATATATTCTATTAATATATATATACATATACACACATTATATATATATGAATTTTATATGCTGGGAAAGTTTCTATTAAAAAAATTACATAAAAATTTAATTTTGACAAAAAAATTTCTATTTTTGAAATTACCATAAATAGATTTTATTTAAAAAAATATATATATTAATTTTGGGAAGGCCAGGGCCTTGCCCCCATAGCCGCCCCCATAGGGGGAGGCTGTGTAGTAGCCACCCAGTAGGGTGGACCTTGCGTGCTGTGCAAACTTTTAAATGTTTTTTTTTAATATATATAATATTTATATATAATATATAATATATATATATATAATATATATATATATATATATGTATATTTTATTTGCATAGTTAATTGGTAAATAATTGGATTTGATTTAAATGAATTGGAAGTTAAATTTGATTTTATAAATATATATTTAAATAATATTTATATATTTAAAGATATATATATAATTGCATATACATTGAGTATATAATTATATATATGTTTAATATATATATATATATAACTATAATAATCTTAAGATGATTATTCTATTATAATAAAAGCAAAAGTTGATTTTATAATGAAATGATTTATTTAAAAAAATAATTGATTTTGATCATTATGTGTAATTAAAGAAAATGGATATTAAATTTATGTAGAAATTCATTTTTATTTAAATTAATATTTGATTAATAGAGATGCATGTCTATGTCCAAGTAGCTATTTTATAATGAGATGTTTTCAATGGGGAAATGGTTATTTGTTTGAAATGAAATGATATTTTTTGATAAAGCAATTTTTATTTATATTTCTTAATGGTTGCAAACGAATTTTGCTAAGATTAATTATTACCAAGTAATGTGTAATTGAGGAATTATAGAGTTAAACAATTAGTTATGATTTGTTCTTATCCTATGAATAAAATTGTCTTCAATTAGAAATAATTGAGCAATCTATTATTTTGATTGTTTGCATGCAACATGTAATTGCCCTATTTGGATTTAGAATATCCTAATATTAGATTTTATCTTATACTTGAAAAAATTTTAAAGTTATGTTTCTCTCATTCTCGTTGTTGGGGAAAATTGAGTTATTGTTTATGTAAGACTCCCAGATGTGGCTTCTTTGTGGTGGGGCTGCAACTTGTGTTGGTTTGGCTTTTGAGTTTACTTGGATAGTGCATGTGGATGTAGTCAGTTTGAACACCCAGTTACCACGAATGAGATATGTGTTATGGTATGGATACCTGGTTACTACGAACAAATTGCGTGACCTTATGTTTTAAGGTTGATATTTGTTATCAGTTTTGTGTGTTTTGTCTACCATGGTATGGTGAATTTGAAGCATGTGTTTTCAATAGGAGAGTGGCTCTTTGTGGGGGTCTGGCACACAAAGGGGCACCAGGGTAACTCACTTAGTGTTTAATCAAGTGATAACTTAAAAATAATTAATGTAAAACTTTCAGACTAATTAAGATAATGAATTCCTCTCTCATGACTCATGCGCTTATTAAGGCTTGAGATGAGATGAGAAGCATAGTTTGTATGAGGGTCCAGTAGCCTAGGAAGGATGATCCAGGGTAACTCATGGAAAATTATGTGTGGCACTCTTCCCATGACAAGCGTCAGTCAATTTGTTGTACTATGCAGTTGATCGTTCTTATCTAGAAGCATTGTAACCATTTTGTTAGTATTGTACTTGTATTGTTTAGTATTGTTTCTACCTATGTCTAGAGATTGTATATTTTTTCTAGGAAGCTCTTTTACTATCTCCTAGCATGGGGGTTGGTCCTTTAGGTACCACATGGTTGGGTGGAATATGCACCCTACACCGTTTTGTCCCTAGTTCTTGTTCGTGATGGCGGGTACTTCCTGTTTGGAGAGCTCATGTGTTTCGATGAATTTTTACTTCTCTTATATCACTTTTGTATTAGTTGGATACCTTTTATTTGTATCACTTCTCAATTGTATTCGAGGAGAATCTATGTAATTTTTAATTATAACACTTTTGTATAAACTATCTCATTTGGAAATGAGAGTTGTAATTGTAATATTGAATGGATGCAATGTGTGAATGGATCATTATTGTACTTTATATTTTATGTGATGTATTTTAATGTTAATCAATGTATGATCTTTAATTCATGAGTAATAATCTTGTGTGATGTTTAGTAACTTTTGTTAGTAATGGGGACTGTAAGTAGTGTCTACACGTACCTTAGAGAATGTATGTGTTAGTGTAGTTTACTTTACTTGTTTAATTACACTTTTAAGAAGAAAAAAACTATTCACTTCCGTTACGTGTGTGACATTCTCTAGGGTTTTGTGGTGGGCGTTACAAGAAATAAGTCAACCGGAGGTGGTTGATGCCTACAATTTCTAAAAATGGTCTTTCCAAGCTTGCTTTCCATCTTCCCATTCTCTCTTTGCTTCTGCAAGAATCTACACTGTGTCTCAAATTCCATAAGTAGCTCTTCTCACTCTTATTGAGTGCTAGGTACTGGATTCATCTTCTTGGATTTCTCTACAATCAAAAGAGATTTTGAAACAAGTATAAATTTGGGATTGACTAGGTCCCTTATTTCTCTAAACTATAGGATGATGTGCTCTTTTTGTGCTTGCAGTAGAAATTTTTTCTTATTTATATCTTCTATTATACTCCTTGTTTCTTCAGTTAGATCAATCATTGGATCATAAGCAATAGAGGTAGTATTGATTTGCTCAATAGATTCCATCTCCTTCCTTATTCTCTATGTGGCTCTAGCCACTTCATATTATATTGATATAGAGCCTTTTCCTCATAAATGCATCCTTCAACAATTCTAAAAAAAAATTATGTACAATAGCACATTTCTCAGTTATTTCTAACATCCTCTTATCATTCATCCTTTTCTCAACCACTTTTTCTATTTCTTCTTTCAGTTTGGATGCACAAACCTTAAATGAATCAATTAGCAGTTTCAAATTTTCCATACTAGAGAGGTGTGGAATCTCCCACACAACTACATTATATAGAGAATAATAATAATTTTCTAGGACAAACTTTGTTACTCATATCTTTCAATCCACTTGAAAAAACATGATGAAATCTTGGAATTAGATGCATCTAAGATCCACTA
Source organism: Sequoia sempervirens (assembly GCA_007258455.2). Taxonomy (NCBI): domain Eukaryota; kingdom Viridiplantae; phylum Streptophyta; class Pinopsida; order Cupressales; family Cupressaceae; genus Sequoia; species Sequoia sempervirens. The sequence goes on from VDFB02281492.1 coordinate 834,468,958, forward strand.
AAATAATGTTAGAAGTGCAGAGTGAAATCTTCATTTGTAAATAGGTGCAAACCCAAAACCTAAAGTACTGTTACTCTCAACTACCAAAATTTACACTTAGTCAATTGACAACACAAGCTCTTTGACATCAATGACAACACTAACTTCTCAAACTTCCAATAAATGGAGCTACAAGAGAAATCATTGAAAACATGCACGGTCAATTCTTTCTACTGTAGGAACAAAAAGAGAAGATCATAATGTAGTATAGTCAGCTCTGCAATATAGTAAGTGTGGGGCTTACATATTTAACTAGATTTTTAACTAATGCTAAGAAGGTGGTGCAAAAGAATCTAGTGCCTAGTTCTCTAGAATAACCTGGAGAAGACTTCCATATTTAATTTGAAAGCTAGTGCCATATGGTTTCCTTCACCAAGAAGGAATGGGAGGTTGCAAATAAGGATGGAGAGGAACAAGTCTTGTAAATTTTAAGGCACCATATCAAGGTAGTCTACTGTCATCTAGTTAAGGTGTACTTTTTTTTTTGCTTTGTATAGACATTCTTCTTATTGGAATGTACATATGTGGAGTTAGTAGATGGTTTTGTAGTATAGTTTTGTCGTTTCCATTATGGATACTATAGAAAGGGGGAGTGAAGTAGATAGGGGGAGCTATTATAATGTAAATATATTAGTAAGGGGAAGTAATGAAGAGAAGTATTTATTTGGTGCCCTTTGCCCTTGATGGCAAAGTGGGAGTATTTTGGAGAAGCTATTTTTGGAGAAGTGTGTTGTCGTCAATGAAAAAAGGGGGAGATTGTTGGAAACATGAGAATAATAGTGTATGGATGATATATGGTGTTTTCATTGATGGAAACCCCTTGTTGAAGTGATAGTGCATCTATATGTACATTGTCTGGAGAAGTCCAAAGAAGACCAAATATTAAATTGGCTAAGTCCCATATTGCAATGGTATGCTACAAAGGAACAATTTTGTGGTTCACATTCCTTTGTGTTGCATCATCTTGTCATGTGGTTTTGAGTAGTTCATGGTATGTATTGAAGGTTTATAGATCCAAATTTTTAGAGTTATATTTCATCTGCAGTTGAAGATATTGATGATAGAGTATTGGCTTAGTAATGACAAATTGTAGTTGTGGAGTACATATTAGAATGGTTTACATTCCACCATGGATAATTATCTTGTGTGGTTTTTAGAAAGGTTTTTTTGGATGTTAGATACATGTGTGTACTCTAAGTGGCAAGTGGTTTGGTGGTTTGTGTATCAAGTTGTGGATGAACAGTTGGTTCATTTAGTTGTTGCTTCACCAATTTTTCTATGTGGTGTCGACCTAAAGGTTTTGGGGTCTTGCAGTATTAAGCTGTGTATGGGGTAGAATCATGGGAGTGATTAAAGGTCATGTTGACATATATTGGTGTTGTATACATTTTGGTCCCTTCTACAAAGCACGTGTTATGATTCTTTGAGTTGATAGGTTGTGGTGATATCTGTTTCAACTAATTAGGCCAACCTAATTGATGATATGTTTGTTTGTGGTAGATGTATGTATATATACAAGGTTAATTCATTATGTGGAAGTGGAATTAGATGTATGTGATGTAGGGTGAAGTATGAAGTGTTTGAAGTTAGTTTTTTGGGATTATTTGGAACTGTACTCTCAACATGTTGTAGATGCACTATTAGCAAGTACATCCTTGGCAATGAGAAACTCTTTCTTCTATCTCTTTTTATTAAGGATAGTGAGTCCTTTGGACAGTGAGCCCTTAGTAATGAGTCATTCTCTCTAGACAATGAGTCCTCCATTTTGTAATCCATTGTAACTGGTTATAATATATTGTGCTTGCTAATCCTTAGTGTGATTTTTCCCTTTCAATGGTTTTCCACATAAATCTAGTGTGATGCATGATTTATTTGTTCTTTTCCATTTTTGTAAGTTTGATGAGATGCTTTAAATTCAAGTTTTAGTTGGTGAATTTAATTAAATTAAGGGAATACTGATTCACCCTCCCTACAGTATTCTAGATGTTCAACACTCATCACCAAGTGAAGTTGTGGTAAAGACAAGTGAACTAAATTTTATTCAATAAACCAATGTAGATGAACTTTTCCATATTTATGAGAACTATCTAGCTAAATAGATTTACAGGTAAAGCCCTAAATCAACCAAACAAGTCTACTATTTGAAAGGTTTAGTTCATTAAGAAATAAAGTTCCATAGAAAAGGATGAGGATGAAGTAATCATGGTATTAGCTAGCTACAATGTCTGGGTTTTCTACATTGAATCTACTAATTGAATTTGTTATAATATTCATGTTCAGATGGATACTAGAACTCTACAAGTTGATGTAACGATGATGTCAACAAGGAATGGATTGCAAGAGTTTGCAATTGAAACAAACTTATACACAAGTTATAATAATCTTATCCAAATGAGCGACAAACTTCCACAAACAAGACTTATTTAATATTATTTATTTCTTACAAGGATTTATGTTTACACTTGATTTTTGCAAGAACCTAAAAGTGAGTAAATATGTGGGGTTTTTTAACTAAACATGTAGAACTTCCACTTGTTATTGGTTTGTGGAACTTCCAATTGCTACTAGTTTTTGCAACTTCCACTTGTTATAGGTTTGTGGAACTTCCTCTTGCTACTATATTTTTCTTGATTTTTGTAGTGATTCAATTCTTGTAACTATTATATTTTGAAACTATTGAACATCATAAGGCCTAAAATTTATAAAAGGGAATCATGGTCTTCATTAAGGGAGCTTTTTTCCAAGGAGGAAATAATTACCGTGAGCTCATAAATGAATAATGAAAGGTATAACTACCATGAATGGAGATTGAAAAGAGGAGTGATAGGAAAGGTGAAAGGTTTTTGGAGAAGAACAGTAACAATTGGTAGATTAGTAAAGTAAGATATATGTTCTATAGCATAAATCTATTATAATCTTGAATGTTGAATCAATCAGTTAATGGAACATGTATTTTTCTATAAAAAAATTCTTTGATTATGTATTTAGTCTACATGATTGGGTTACCTAATAAGGAACTATGACCACAATTTTATCACTATATATACTTTCCCCATAAATTTATCACTTAAAATCACATCAACCACACTTACATAAATGTTCTACAAATTGAATATGATGAAACACTCCTTTGATAACCTTTTGAGTGGCCTTGATTACTCAAAATGACACCTCAATTAGTCTAAGAATATATTTTGGATGGTAATTTCCCTAAAATAATATCTTTGTGTGCCCATTTGAATCATCTTTATAATTCTAGACATAGTGTAATTAGCACACAAAAATACCTAGAAGACAACCTAGATTTTATGATTTAGATATGTACCAAAGACATTAGATATAAGGAATGATACTTTCCACCCTCATACTTGAAAGTGATGGATAATTTTAGTAAAAAATATTGAAATAGGTTTAAAGATGAGTTTCATAGGGATTTAAAACAATTGGATCAATAAACTTAGATGGATTACAGAAAAATACAAAATTCACTCAAACTTGTTAGTGATAATATTCTCTCAAAGTAGAAGATAGATTGATGTGATCCTTAAGGATTATGTTGAAATGATCCCCCATCCAAATGCCTTGCAAGTAATGGAAAAAGCACCATAAAGGTGTGTAACAATGATCTAGGCTTAACTAGCACACTCTAACGAATTGACTTTGTCCTTGATTCGTGGGCCCCATTCTTATTTTGTTCATTTTTGTTACACTTTGTTCCTTTCTCAAGTCAAGGGTGGCTTATTCTCTAACTCCCCTCCTAAAAAAGAAATTGACTTCTTCTAAAAGAAAGTTACTTTGAATTTAAACAATAGTTTAAATGATATGTTTAAACTTACATAATTATTTCTATATTTAATATTAGATGATACATTTAATAATTATTTAATTAATAACATATTATCATTAATATTAAAATAATTTAAACAATATTAATTATTAATGATAAATAATATATTACATTGATAATATATTATCAATATATTTATTATTAACTAATATCTATTAAAGATGTATTAATCATTATTAATAATTTAATATGTATAATCATTGTTAATCATTATTAAATGATAATATATAAAATATATATTATTCAAGTTAAATATATTATATATTTAATAATTTTCTTTAGTATTTAATATATTATTTAAACTATATATTATATAGTATAATAAATTTAATAATTATTTAATATTATTTAAATAGTATATTAAATATATAATGTAAATAATATTAATTTTTTATGATAAGTAATCTATTTAATATTTATCATTAATATATTTATATAATGATATATTAATATATTGAATATTTATAATAATTATTAATTATTAATTATTATTACTATATAATTGTTCTCATTATTATATAACATTAAATATATTGTATATTTAATAATTATCATTAATATACAATATATTATTTAAATTATATTTAATATATTAATTTTTTTAATAATTATTTAAATAATATATGATGCCCATTCATTGTAATGGTGATGGTCAACAAAGACTGCTTAGGGGAATGGAAATTGGTTGACCAAAGCAAAAGGTCAAGTTTCAACTACTTGGGTGGAAGAAATGGGGCATGCTTTGATGGAGTAAATTAATCAATATTTACTCTAGTGTTTAATGCAAACTTAGGGAACATATCATCTAGTTCTGATTGCGAGTGTTATTTCATTAATCATGCATTTCAATCAGTTTTACCTGATTCATGTATTTTGTTATCTCACTCCTATCTCAGTCAAAAATCCATCACATGTTGAGTTGAACTCCACCATTGAGGGATCTGATGTTGAGTTCATTTGAGTCTACATAAGGATATTCAATCCTTCATTGTATTCATTCAATAATCAATAATCATAATTGTTTCACATATTTTTCTATGTAATTTCTCATTTGTGTGTGACAATTTTCTCTTTAGAACATCATCTAGGGCTTACGGGATCCCAATCACAAATTATTTCATGGTATTCAAGCTCCAAATCTAAATATCCTTGTTTGTTTGTTTGAGGATGTGAGGCATTGCTCATTGCATGGCATCAAATTCTAGAGATTCGTAGTCTTGAAGCGACCACAAGTAGGGCTCACGCAGTCTCTGTGGGAATCTCAAATCACCAATTTATTCAACCCTACCCCTATTACTTTTTGGCATTTGATACATAAATCCACGACAATCTCTTTGCAAGGTCGTGCACATGAAGACAGAGAACCACTTTTTTGTCACTGTAAAGAGGTGTGGCATTTGAATTTGGAGGGGGATGTGGGAGATTTCCATCATTTGAAAATTGAAATATGATGTGTATTGACATCTCATGTCTAGAGTTTGGAAATAGCATTTGGGGTGCCTAGCATTGGGTAACATCCATTAAATTTTGTGACCTCCACTATGCTCTTTGCAACCACATTCATCCCCCACGCAGCACCTATAATACCCCTCATGTTGCTGGTTGGACTTGTTATTTTTCTATGGTTTTGTTTGATACTTTAAGACCTTGATAGTTACTATTTATTGGTTGGATTGGTGGATTGGATAGTTTAGACTGCTTGATGACTATGCTACCTTATTTAATGACATGGATATTATGATATGATATTATGGTTACATTTGGTTTGGTGATGTTTAATTTGATTTCAGTAGTATATTGTGATGCAGTGGATTAGTAATCATTTTATGATGATAAGATGTGATCGTTAGTTTAGCAATATTATTTTATACTTGATGTTGTAATTGTAATTATAGCTTTGGTGAGGGGACAATGTAGCACCATGTAATACCCCTCATGTTACTACTTGATTTTTGACATTCTCTGTGGTTTTTTTTGGCACATTGTGATTTTGGTGATACTGTTGATATTATGTTGTGGTAGCTTAGACTATTACTATACTCTTATGATGCCATGGATATTGTGATGACATTTTATTATGATCGTTTGATGGAATTATTTGGAATTCAGTAGACCAGAAAATAGTAATTGATGATATTGATGCAAATTAATCTAAACTTATAATGCTTTAGATGATGATATGAATTGGTGAGGGGACAAGTAGCATCACTCATTCACGAGCACCCTGCTACACTACAAATCCTTCTCACAATGCTTTGTAATTGATTTTGTGTATGTATATTGTATATCACCTTGTTGGATGCAGGCTTTGCAAGAATAAGACTCAATTCCACCTATTTCGATAGGTGTGGCCGAGCATTGAACCAACCCAACGGCAGGAAGTTGAATAAAGGTGACATGAAAGTAACTCTGTTCCAAGGTGTCAACAGTCTTGTACCTTCTTGGTTTGTGCATCTTAATCTCAGTCATTGTGTTGTTGCATTGGTCTTGTATGTTATTGTACTTTCATGACTTATTTAATGGGGTGTATGATTTTATATTGTGATTTAAATAATTAAACAATTAATAAAATAAAGTATAAAGTAATTAATAAATAAATAAATAAATAAAAGTTGTAGTAGTTTGCGAAAATATTAATTGTGTTTTGAAGAAAATTTTGTAAACGGTTGGTTTTAATTATTTTAATATGCATGTGTTTATTTAAGTTGGTTGTAGAAATGATAAATAAATAAATAAATAAAAAGCTCAATCTTTTGTGGATTCGAATGGATTTGAATTTTATTTTATTTTTTTTTTATTTTTTTTAAAAGAAGTGACTTTTGGTATTCGCTGGGAGAGGAAATGGAAGAGACTTTTGTGTGAGATTTTATTTAGAGGATTTTTGTGTTGGAAGGGGGGTTTCATTCTCTTTCCAACAGATTTTGCGAGAAATTTGGCAGTCAATTTTCTGTTATAACATTGCATTCTTTTATTATTCTGTGAATTCATTGAGGAATAAGATTGGAGTTGAGGGGAGGAGCTTGGAGCTACTGCTAGAAACATTCGTTGGTGGAGGATTAGATTGGCAAAAAGGGATAGAGCTTCTACAGATCTTCTTCAAACATAGGACGCCAGGTTCCTTTCTTATTTATTTGTTGTAGCATTAAATAAAATAGCAATTGATTGGATTTGTTTCGCTGTGCATGAAATTTTCATCTGGGGATTGGGATTTCTGTTGTGAAAATGGAATTTAGTTGGGTTCTGGTCTGTCAATTATTAAATTGAAAATTTTCTAGGAGTTCGGGACTGTTGTTTATTTAAATGAAATTAACTGTTGGAATTGTACTGTTGTTTATTATAACATAACCAAGATGGGAATTTTGGAAAAGAACCAGTAGTATTGTAGTTTTGTCTAGAAAATATAATTAATCAACTTAAGAATAATCTTTTTATTGGGAAAAGAAATAATTTTCTTAAAATAAATTTTGTATCTGTATATTTTTGCCCTGTTTATATATCTATCCATTATGTTATCAGGCTCTATATTTGAATTATCTAAATACATATATATATATATAAATATATATATATATGTAAAGATATATATATAATATATACATATATAAATGTAATTATATTTATACATATCTTTTTGTGAAAATCCAATGACTCTATGTTCGGCCGTGCTCCCATGGATTAAAATAAAAAAAAAAAAATTTGTTTGTATGGGCTGACCGAATAGTGGTTTGGCCTCGGTCGTACCCACCATTCGGCCATCTGAGGCTCGCGCGACAATCTAAGGACTGTTTGCGGCAGTCATTCGGACTACTGCGTACAATCCGTAGACTATCCATGGTAGTCCGTCGGACTGTTGTGATAGTCCATGGACTATCCGGGCTAGATGGCTTTTAAATTTCATTTGAAATTTTTTTATTTATTTTAAAGGGGTTTCAATATGTGAAAAGTCTTTTCTTTAAATTACATTGTTCGATAAGTATTTAAATATATATGTATAGATATATATATATGTATCTATATATATATATATATATAAATATTTATTAAATCGTATATGATTCTGTAATTTTTAAGTGCAATATTAAGTTAATTATTTCAGTTTATAAAAAGAGTTCTTTTGTTTCTGATATGATTAAAACATAATTGCATTATAGCGTGGACTTGAAATTAGAAAGAAATTTCTATTAATTTGTTAAATTATAAATGTAATGGGATGATATAGTAAAAAAGGCAGACAATGAATATATAAATATGTCAGTATTGATGATTAATTTATTTATTTTAATGTATGTATGGTAGAAATGGAATCTAATATAGCAATTGAATAAATTATCTTTCTTTTTTTTTTTTCGTGAAGTTGTAGTCTTGTAGCCTTGTGGGTTTGGGACTTTGTTAGTTCTTTTAATGTGGGAACCCTTTTTGTGTTATCACTTTAGTCTTCTAGAGGATGATGATTTTGTTGAATTTATACCTTTTCATCTTGAGTTCTGTTGAGTTGTGTTTTATTAATGGGGTGTACCGAATTATGAGATTATGTTATGGTATTTAATTTGCGAGATGGTTTATGCCTCATGTATTGCTTTTGTTGTTGTATTTCGATGTTCATGATTGGCATGGTACAACCCCTATTTCCTTTTGGTTTTTGTGGGTCTCTAGGGAGAGTGGCTCCTCGTGGGGGTCGGCGCCCCGTTTAAGGGGAAGGGCTCAGGATAACCACGAGTGAGTAAGTAAACAAGTGAAAACCTAAAAATTAACTTAGGAGGGTTGGGTAGTAATATCATTACAAGATTTTAAAATGGATTCCTAGTCTTCATTAGTGCTTCCGTAGACTAATGGAAGGCTGAGAAGGCCGTGGTTGGCAAGGTCGTGACCTCGTCTTCACGAGAGGTCTACGGCTCCACATGAGTCACCCTATGGGCCGATGCCTCCAGTTGGGAGGAAGAGCACAGGATAGCCATAGATGGGACGAGTGCCTCCAGTTGGGAGGAAGAGCATAGGATAGCCCATGTAGAATAATGAGATGAAACTCTCCCCTAGTTGCCCCTGTGTTTGCATTATTGTGTTCCTCTAGAAGTAGGTTATGGGAGTTGGTTTAGATTGTTGTTTGAATGGATTTAAATTAATTTATGATTTATTGTCTTGATACCTCTTTGGTGTACTTTGTGGTTTTATATGATCTCATTGGTATTTATGATCTTGTACTCTTATGGCATTATTATATGATGTTATTGTTGTTTCATTGAAATTTGGAGTATGGTGTTATGGTTCTATGCTGGTACTTTTTGTATACTTGTACGTCAGTTTTGGTCAGTTGACATTCTTGGTCGGAGTTACTTCTCTGTCACCTCTTAACACGGGGGTGGTTGGGTGGAACATGCTCCACACACAGTTGGGTTCCCCATCAGCATTTGTTGGGTCAGTCTCATCCAGTTGGAGATTTGTTCCAGTTGATCTCTTTGTATTTTGATAATCTTGTATATTGTATTCATCCCACATGTTTGGGAATTATGATGTAACTATATTGATATGATGTAACTATATTGATATGATGTAAAATTTGAAAGATGTTGTAATGTAGATTATCAACCTTGTAACTCTATTTGGCTATGTAATTTCTCATTGTTTTATCTTGTGATGGAATCTATGTATATATATACATCTAATGTTGTCATTTATAGTTCCTTTTGTTACCTTATGAGTTGATGTTTATCTATTTTGATGTAACCTCGTGTGCCCCAAGGAACATAGTTGTTTATGTTATTTGTATTAGAATGAAATGAAGTATATGAGTATGTATATGATCATTTAATATTTAATATGTCGATTATTTGTTTTGCTTTAAAAAAAAATATTTGCATTCTTATTTGTTTATTCTTTGGGGCTTGCATGGCGGGCGTTACAACTTGGTATTAGAGCCAGGTTGCAAATGCTGGGGTCTGTGGGTAGTATTGTCCATTAGGAAACCTTTGTGTTTTGCTCTTGAGCTCTTATGTACCTTTGTCTTGTTGTGCAGAAGCATGCCTAGAGGTAGAGGTAGAGGTAGGGGTTGAGGCTGAGGGAGAGGCCAAGGTGGCGGCCATGGGGCCAACCAACTGAATCCTTCACCACCAAGTTCTCACGATCCTGAGTCTGAGGAGCAACAGAATTCTCAAAACAATCTGTCAGGTGGTGGACAAAATCTGAAATAGTCGGGGTTGGATGGTTAGTTGCAGCATCTTTTGGGTGAGCTTCTTGATAGATTGGGCCCTAGAACTGATGGGGATCAGCCGGTTGAGAGAGAAAGAGAAAGGTCTCCAAGGTGTAAGGGAACTTCAGTTGATCAGGATATTTTGTTAGCAGGTCATATGAGGGATTTAATGAGAACTCATCCACCTACCTTCGATGGTTCTGGAGGAGGATTGGAAGCCGAAACATGGTTAATTGATTTGGGCCACTGCTTCGCAATGCACCCCTATGGTAGTAATACCAAGGCTCGATGTGTTGTTATGTATTTGCGGGGTTTCGCGTCCACTTGGTGGCAGCTTGAGGAACAGAAGTTGCATATGGATATCAGTATGGTCACTTGGGAGTTTTTCTTGGAAAGGTTCAGGGCTTGCTTCCTCTCAAATCATTGGAGGCAGCGCAGGATAGATGAATTCCACGATCTTAAGCAAATGGCAATGTCAATGGAACAGTATGAGCGACACTTCTATGAACTAAAATAGTATGCAGGGATTAGCCATGATGAAGGGATGTTGGTCCAGCATTTTTTTTTAGGTTTGAACGCACGCATCAGTGGTGGTGTACGAGTCTTCAAACCTAAGACCATGGAAGTTGTTGTCGAGAAGGCTCGCTTGGTAGAGGAAAACTTGGCTATGGCCTTGGGCGGTCATGTAGGGGTACAGATTGGTAGTGTGCCCACTCCTAGAGCTAGTTCTCAAGGGGGTCAGACACAGTCAGCAGGACCTTCTAAGAGTTGTTTTGGACCTTCAAGAGGGGGTCAGCAACAGCAATCTCAGCCGAAGCACAAGAATTCTACTTCTCAGCAGGGTGGTCACCTTTAGTTTCGTAAGGATCGGAACCAGAATTGTGCACGTCAGGAGCAGCCTGCACTGAGTTTTCAGTCTCCACCTAGTCATGGGAGCTTACAACAATCGAATGCTCCATCCGACGGAAGAGGTTTTGGTCAAGGTTCTGGATGTTTCTCATGTGGGTAGCAAGGACATATTACTAGGATGTGTCCTCAGAAGAGCACTTCAGAGTTTAGTCAAAAACCAGCTATGTCTGAGCCAATAGTGGGTGATGTAGGGAGATCTCACCGAGTCTTCACAATAGTGGATAATCAGCAGGTGGATCATCAGAGCACCGTCATTGGGAATACAAGTTCATTACATAAGTTTAACATTTCAATACTTTTTGATTCTAGTGCATCTGATTCTTTTATCTCTCCTTTAGTTGTTGAGCGATGTAAACTGGGGGCAACAAAGCAAAGTGAAAAGTGGCAGGTTGAGTTAGCTTCAGGATCTAAGGTTGTGGTTGAGAAGTTGGTGCAAGGTTGTAGGTTAGAGTTCGGGGCAATGTCAACTAAGGTGGACCTCAGAATTTTTCCACTTGGTTCTTATGATGTAGTTTTGGGCATGGATTGGCTAAGCTCACATCGTGCTTTGATAGATTTTCACCGTAAAGCAGTGTGGTGTGTGGATGATTTTGGTAAAGAGGTGGAAATTGTGGGTGTTTAGAGGCCTGTTTCTTTGAGAATGATCTCAGCTATGCAGTTAAAAAGGTGTTTCCATCAGGGTTGTCAGCTTTTTGTAGTATCGGTTAGTGACCTTGAGTCAGAGGGTAACCATGAGGTGTCATTGAATGATTACCCTCTCCTTGCAAAGTTTTCTGATGTTTTCCCTAGTGAGATACCAGGTATGCCTCCTAAGTGTGAGGTGGATTTTAGTATAGATCTGGTGCCTGGGGCTGAGCCTATCTCTCGGGCTCCTTACAGGATGACCACGTAGGAGCTCCAAGAGCTTTTTCTACATTTAGAAGAATTGTTAGCTAAGGGGTTTATCCACCCTAGTGTTTCTCCTTGGGGAGCACCAGTGATCTTTGTCAAAAAGAAGGATGGTTCTCTCCATCTTTGTATCGATTACCGACAATTGAACAAGGTAACAGTAAAGAACCATTATCCCCTTCCTAGGATTGATGACCTCTTTGATCAGATAAAAGGGGAAAAGGTGTTTTCCAAGATCGACCTTAAATCAGGGTATCATCAGTTGCGGATAGCAGAGGCCGACATTCATAAAACTGCATTTCATACTCGACACGGACACTACGAGTTCACAGTGATGTCGTTCGGGTTAACGAATGCACCTTCAGTCTTTATGAGTATAATGAATGGGGTGTTTCAAACTTACTTGGATAGGTTTTTCCTCGTGTTTCTAGATGATATTTTGATTTATTCTAAGTCTATGGAGGAACATGAGGTACATTTAAAGCAGGTTTTGCAGTGCTTAAGGGACAACCAGTTGTATGCCAATTTGGCAAAGTGTGACTTTTATAAGACTAAAGTTCAGTATTTAGGCCATGTGATTTTTGAAGAGGGAATTTTTGTTGATCCTGCTAAAATTCAGGCTATCATGGATTGGCACGTGCCCACTAATGTCTCAGAAATTCGTAGTTTCATGGGACTAGTTGGGTATTATCGGTGGTTCATTTAGGGATTTTCAAGGATTGCGCATCATATCACATCACTTTAGAGGAAAGGAAAGAAATTTATTTGGATAGAGCATTGTCAGTTATCTTTCCAAACTCTTAAGGAAAAATTGACTAGTGCTCCAATTTTGGCAGTGCCAAATCCTTCAGGTGATTTCGTGGTTTGTACTGATGCTTTGTTGGAGGGTCTTGGAGCAGTATTGATGCAGGATGGGAGAGTGATTGCCTATGAATCTCAAAAATTAAAAGATCATGAACTCAATTATCCCACACATGACCTTGAATTGGCCGCAATGGTTCATGCTCTTGTGAGATGGAGGCACTTTTTGTTAGGGCACCAGTTTGAGTTGCATACAGATCATTGGATTTTGCAATACATCTTCACGTAGCCGAATTTGAATGCAAGGCAGAGAAGGTGGATGGAATTTTTGTGTGAATATGATTTTGAGGTTAAGTATATTCAAGGTAAGGAAAATGTGGTGGCTGACGCTCTAAGTCGATGTAGGCATGAGGTTTTTGCTTTGTCTCTTGAGGTGGATTTGAAGAGTCAGATTCTCACAGCCCTTCCTTCAGATAGTTGGTATTCAGAGGTGAAAGCTGAGGTAGAATCAGGTAGAGCTTTGGAGGGGAAATTTGTTGGATATTCGTTGGATTCAGATGGTGCTTTGTGTTTCTCTGGACATTTGTATGTACCTTCTTCAGAGGGTCTCTGTACCCTGATTTTGATAGAAGGTCATCGGGCACCTTATGCAGCACATCCTGGAGTTAAGAAAATGTATGCAGATCTTTGGTTGCTTTATTTTTGGTCAGGAATGAAGTGGGATATCGCCGATTTTGTGGCTCAATGTCTTGAATGTCAGAGAGTGAAGGCTGAACATCATCATCTAGTAGGATTGCTATAGCCTCACCTTGTTTCAGAGTGGAAATGGGATTTTATTTCCATGGATTTCATTGTTGGGTTGCCGATGTCATCTAGACGACATGATGCTATTATGGTCACAGTTGACAGATTGACTAAGGTAGCTCATTTTTCTCCTCTTCGATCTTCGTATACGGCATCTTACGTTGCTAAGGTGTTCGTGAATGATATAGTTAGATTGCATGGGATACCACAAAGGATCATTTCTAACAGAGACCCGATATTCACGTCTGCATTGTGGACATCTTTGCAACAGTCTTTGGGAACTAAGTTGAATTTTAGTTTTGCCTATCATCCTGAGACTGATGGTCAAACTGAGAGGGTTAACCAGGTGCTTGAGGATATGCTTCGTATGTATGTCATGGATCAACAATCGCGATGGGAGGACTATCTGTACTTGGTTGAGTTTGCATATAACAATGGGTACCATAGTTCTATTGGTATGGCTCCTTTTCAGGCTTTGTACGGTCATCCTTGTCGTACTCCTCTGAGTTGGGATCGATTAGAGGACAGGGTGCTTCTTGGACCTAAAATGCTTAGAGATATGGAGCAGTAGGTGTCTCACATTCGGGAGCATCTTGTAGTTGCCTAGGATAGACAGAAGAAGTATGCTGACACTCATAGAGTTGATCAGCAGTTTGCAGTTGGTGATCAGGTGTTCCTTTGAGTGCACCCGCGAAAGAGCCCAATTCATTACAGAAATGGTTCGAAGCTTGCATCTCACTTCATTGGACCCTTTGAGGTGTTGGAGCGGATTGGACCTATTGCTTACCATTTAGCTTTGCCACCCAGTTTATCACGGATCCACGATGTATTTCATGTTTCTGTTCTTAGACGATATTTTCCTAATGTTACTCATGTTCTGGATTGGAATGCTCTTCAGGTCGAGGACGGGCAGCTGGCACTCGAGCCCGTGGTCGTGCTCTAGCGTCGATGACTTACCCTTAGAGGCAGAGAGATTGATCAGGTGCAGGTTCAGTGGGACCTGAATGATGAGGCTTCAGCTACTTGGGAGGATGTCTCTTGTATCAGGGATTCTTATCCTTATCTTTTTTACTGGCTTCCAGGAGTAAGCTGTATTTTAGGGGGGGAGGATGTAATACCCCTCATGTTACTGCTTGATTCTTGACATTCTTTGTGGTTTTGTTTGGCACATTGTGATTTTGGTGATACTGTTGATATTATGTTGTGGTAGCTTAGACTGTTACTATACTCTTATGATGCCATGGATATTGTGATGACATTTTATTATGATCGTTTAATGGAATTATTTGGAATTCAGTAGACCAAAAAATAGTAATTGATGATATTGATGCAAATTAATGTAAACTTATAATGCTTTAGATGATGATATGAATTGGTGAGGGGACAGGTAGCATCACTCGTTCGCGAGCGCCCTGCTACACTACAAATCCTTCTCACAATGCTTTGTAATTGATTTTATGTATGTATATTGTATATCACCTTGTTGGATGCAGGCTTTGCAAGAATAAGACTCGATTCCACCTATTTCGATAGGTCTGGGTGAGCATTGAATCAACCCAACGACAGGAAGTTGAATAAAGGTGACATGAAAGTAACTCCGTTCTAAGGTGTCAACAGTCTTCTACCTTCTTGGTTTGTGCATCTTAATCTCAGTCATTGTGTTGTTGCATTGGTCTTGTATGTTATTGTACTTTCATGACTTATTTAATGGGGTGTATGATTTTATATTGTGATTTAAATAATTAAACAATTAATAAAATAAAGTATAAAGTAATTAATAAATAAATAAATAAATAAAAGTTGTAGTAGTTTACGAAAATATTAATTGTGTTTTGAAGAAAATTTTGTAAATGGTTGGTTTTAATTATTTTAATATGCATGTGTTTATTTAAGTTGGTTGTGGAAATGATAAATAAATAAATAAATAAAAAGCTCAATCTTTTTTGGATTCGAATGGATTTGAATTTTATTTTATTTATTTATTTATTTTTAAAAGAAGTGACTTTTGGTATTCGCTGGGAGAGGAAATGGAAGAGACTTTTGTGTAAGATTTTATTTAGAGGATTTTTGTGTTGGAAGGGGGGTTGCATTCTCTTTCCAACAGATTTTGGGAGAAATTTGGTAGTCAATTTTCTGTTATAACATTGCATTCTCTTATTATTCTGTGAATTCGTTGAGGAATAAGATTGGAGTTGAGGGAAGGAGCTTGGAGCTGCTGCTGGAAACATTCGTTGGCGGAGGATTGGATGTGCAAAAAGGGATAGAGCTTCTACAGATCTTCTTCAAACATAGGACGCCAGGTTCCTTTCTTATTTATTTGTTGTAGCATTAAATAAAATAGCAATTGATTGGATTTGTTTCGCTGTGCATGAAATTTTCATCTGGGGATTGGGATTTCTGTTGTGAAAATGGAATTTAGTTGGGTTCTGGTCTGTCAATTATTAAATTGAAAATTTTCTAGGAGTTCGGGACTGTTGTTTATTTAAATGAAATTAATTGTTGGAATTGTACTGTTGTTTATTATAACATAACCAAGATGGGAATTCTGGAAAAGAACCAGTAGTATTGTAGTTTTGTCTGGAAAATATAATTAATCAACTTAAGAATAATCTTTTTATTGGGAAAAGAAATAATTTTCTTAAAATAAATTTTGTATCTATATATTTTTGCCTTGTTTATATATCTATCCATTATGTTATCAGGCTCTGTATTTGAATTATATAAATACATATATATATGTAAAGATATATATATATATTATATACATATATAAATGTAATTATATTTATACATATCTTTTTGTGAAAATCCAATGACTTTGTGTTCGGCCGTGCTCCCACGGATTAAAATTAAAAAAAATAATAATTTTTGTTTGTATGGGCCGACCGAATGGTGGTTCAGCCTCGGCCGTACCCACCATTCGGTCGTCCGAGGCTCGCGTGGCAATCTAAGGACTGTCTGCGGTAGTCTTTTGGACTGCTGCATACAGTCCGTAGACTGTCCACGGCAGTCCGTCGGACTGCTGTGATAGTCCATGGACTGTCCGGGCCAGATGGCTTTTAAATTTCGTTTGAAATTTTTTTATTTATTTTAGAGGGGTTTCAATATGTGAAAGTCTTTTCTTTAAATTACATTGTTCGATAAGTATTTAAATATATATGTATAGGTATATATATATGTGTATATATATATATATATATATATTTATATATATATTTAAATATTTATTAAATCATATATGTTTCTGTAATTTTTAAGTGCACTGTTAAGTTAATTATTTCAGTTTATAAATAGAATTCTTTTATTTCTGATATGATTAAAACATAATTGTATTATAGTGCGGACTTGAAATTAGAAAGAAATTTCTATTAATTTGTTAAATTATAAATGTAATGGGATGATATAGTAAAAAAGGCTGACTATGAATATATATATGCCAGCATTGATGATTAATTTATTTATTTTAATGTATGTATGGTAGAAATGGAATCTAATATAGCAATTGAATAAATTATCTTTTTATTTTTTTTATTTCGTGAAGTTGTAGTCTTGTAGCCTTGTGGGTTTGGGACTTTGTTAGTTCTTTTGATGTGGGAACCCTTTTTGTGTTATCACTTTAGTCTTCCAGAGGATGATGATTTTGTGGAATTTATACCTTTCATCTTGAGTTCTGTTGAGTTATGTTTTATTAATGGGGTGTATCGAATTATGAGATTATGTTATGGTATTTAATTTGTAAGATGGTTTATGCCTCATGTATTTCTTTTGTTGTTGTATTTCAATGTTCATGATTGGCATGGTACAGCCCCTGTTTCCTTTTGGTTTTTGTGGGTTTCTAGGGAGAGTGGCTCCTCGTGGGGGTTGGTGCCCCGTTTAAGGGGAAGGGCTCAGGATAACCCATGAGTGAGTGAGTAGACAAGTGAAAACCTAAAAATTAACTCAGGAGGGTTGGGTAGTAATATCATTACAAGATTTTAAAATGGATGCCTCATCTTTATTAGTGCTTCCACAGACTAATGGAAGGCTGAGAAGGCCGTGGTTGGAAAGGTCGTGACCTCGTCTTCACGAGAGGTCTATGGCTCTGCATGAGTCACCCTATGGGCCGGCGCCTCTAGTTGGGAGGAAGAGCACAGGATAGCCCATGTAGGACTATGCGATGACACTCTCCCCTAGTTGCCCCTGTGTTTGCATTATTGTGTTCCTCTGGAAGTAGGTTATGGGAGTTGGTTTAGATTGGTGTTTGAATGGATTTAAATTAATTTATGATTTATTGTCTTAATACCTCTTTGGTGTACTTTGTGGTTTTATATGATCTCATTGGTATTTATGATCTTGTACTCTTATGGAATTATTATATGATGTTATTCTTGTTTCATTAAAATTTGGAGTATGGTGTTATGGTTCTATGTTGGTACTTTTTGTATACTTGTACGTCAGTTTTGGTCAGTTGACATTCTTGGTCGGAGTTACTTCTCTGTCACCTCTTAGCACGGGGGTGGTCGGGTGGAACATGCTTCGCACACCGTTGGGTTCCCCATTAGCCTTCGTTGGCTAAGTCTCATCCAGTTGGAGATTGGTTCCAGTTGATCTCTTTGTATTTTGATAATCTTGTCTATTGTATTCATCCCACATGTTTGGGAATTATGATGTAACTATATTGATATGATGTAAAATTTGAAAGATGTTGTAATGTAGATTATCAACCTTGTAACTCTATTTGGCTATGTAATTTCTCATGGTTTTATCTTGTGATGGAATCTATGTATATATATACATCTAATGTTGTCATTTATAGTTCCTTTTGTTACCTTATGAGTTGATGTTTAGCAATGTCTATTTTGATGTAACCTCGTGTGCCCCAAGGAACATAGTTGTTTATGTTATTTGTATTAGAATGAAATGAAGTATATGAGTATGTATATGATCATTTAATATTTAATATGTCAATTATTTTTTTTTCTTTAAAAAAATATATTTGCGTTAATAATTAAATGATTATTATAAATGTTAATAATAGTATTGGAATAGTTTACATTAAATTATAAAATTCTTATATTAAAAAGCCATGTAATTTATTGAGAGGTGTAAATTAAATCATTTAAAATTGGTGTTTAGATAAACTAATTAAAATAGCATGTTGAGGATAATTAATGAAATAAAATAATTAAATAAATTAAATTGTGTGAATTGCAAGTATAATTTGCAAAATCAAAAATAAAATAAAAAGTGTTGTTAAATAGAAAAAAGTCAAGAAAAGAAAGGAAAGAAGAAAAGGACAAATGAATGTTGAATTTTTTGCTGAAAAGTTGGTAATGAAATAGAAAACTTCTTTTAACTTTGATTTATGGAATTTTCAAAAGAAAGAAGATATCTTTTATTTATTAGAAAATTTGAGAGATTTTCACTCCTGAGAAGATTGATAGAAACTTCAAAGAAAATATGGAGTTCTGGAAACTGAATCCTTTCTTGTTTTCTCTGTAGTATTTTTTTTTTTAATTGTTCTAGAGGAGAGGCTTTTCTAAATTAAATTTTAGATGAGAGAATTTAGCAAGGAAATCTGGAGGAGAATTTTTGAAGGAAGAAAGGGGAGCTATTCGAAATGGCTGGTTGGAATCAAGAAAAGCTTCAGCAATTCTTCAGCAAAAATTAAGACTTCAGGTTTGATTCTCTTCTTTTGATTTCTCTGAATTTGCTTAAAAAAAAATTAAAAAAAAGTAATGTTATTCTGTAGAAGAAAAAAAATCTTATGGGGTTTTAGAAATCTTCTGGATAGCAAACAAATGAAAAAATTTAAATGAGTCTCTAAAAATGTCTAGTATTTCTATGATTTGTTATGGAAAAATTATTGCCCCTCTGAAATAAATGTTATTTTTTTAATATATATATATATATATATTCATATATACTGTTAATATATTGCTGAAAAGAATATGTATTGTTTGATATATATGTGTGTGTGTGTGTGTGTGTGTGTGTGTAAATATTCTATTTATTTTGAAATTGTGTTTGGGTTGACTGTGTTTAAATTCTTGGGAATAATTTTTTTAAATCGACATTCAGTTGTGTTTTGTTTTAAAATAAATAAATAAAAATAAAAAGTTTTATATGGGTGAAGGGAAGGGATGGCGCTGGTCGTACCCTCCCCCTCTCCCCATCATTGCAGATGGGCTGCCCACAGTAGTCTATAGACTACCACGTGTAGCAGTCCTCTGTACCGACAGTGTAGACCGTAGTTTATGTTTATGTTGTTTATAATTTTTTTAATATTTGTTTTTTTTTAAATATATTTTTTTATATGTGTGTGTGTGTATATCTATATATATATAGATATAAGTATGGCATGAAAAAAAAATGAATAAACAAAATATTACAAGTATTAATATTATATATATATATGCAGTTATGTATATATATGTGTGTGTGTATATATATATATAAAGTATAAATGTAAGATGTATATAATTTTTTTTATAATGGTGAAATTATGAATTTCAACTGTGATGGTTAATGGAAAAAGGTAAATTCTATATTTATGTCAAAAATTATTATCAAAATTTTATTTTAAAATTTTATTGTGGAAATAGAGACTTAGTAATGGAATAAAAATAACTACTTTTTATTGTGTAAAATTATTATGTTGATTTGAGCTGAAATCCTGTGAATTTGTTTGGGTTTTCTTTTACCATTAAATTATTGGTTTTGGCTTTTCAATGTGGGAACCCAGTTGATTTTATCAACCCGTTTATGGATCTTGTGAACCTTGGGCTTCTAGAGGCTTGATTTTATTGTTGGTCAATTATCCTCGTTTTATGTGCTCTTGGTGTAGCAAGTTATCTGGTATCATTATTGTGAAAGGGTTATATGAGATTTTGTTGAGACTCTGATTATGTGTTTTAACGAGATGGGTAATGCCTCGCATGTCATTGGTTGAGATTTAATGCTTTGTTCTTTATGGTACAACCCTTGATTTTGATTATGTTTTGGGGTCTCTAGGGAGAGTGCTTCTTCGTGGGGACCAGCGCCTCAAATAGGAGGAAGGGCTCAGGATAACCCACGAAAGAGTTAGATTAACAAGTGAAAACCTAATAATAGAACTTAAGGGGATGGGTACTAATAACATAATAATATAATATTGGATACCTCGTCTATCCATTAGGGCTATCACAAACTAGTGATAGACTGAGAAGGTTGTGTTTGGAAAAGTCGTTACCTCGTCCTTAGGAGAGGTTAACAGCTCTGCATGACTCAACCTATGGGGCCGATGCCTGAAGCAAGAGGAAGGGCCAGGATAACCATAGATGGGGGCTGACACCTCATGTTGGAGGAAGGTCCAAGATAACCCATGTAGGCTATGCGATGACACTGTCCACTAGTTTCCCATATGCTTGCTTTCTTGGTTACCTCTGGAAGTGTGTTATGATTGTTGTCATGGATTTACTTTGCAAGTGGTTAATGGATGTAGCTTTGGTTTATTTATGATATTTTTTATGGCTTTATGTCTATTATGCTTGATTCTTGGTTGTTGTCGTTTATGATCCATGTAATCTTTTGTTGTTATTATGATATTCTTTATTGGAGTTAGTCTTGTGGAATTCTTGGTCATGATTAATTCCTTGTGACCTCTGAGCATGGGGGTGGGTTTTGCTAAAATCCACATGGTCAGGTGGAATGTGCTCCACACTTGTTGGGTTCCCCATCAATGTTTGTTCTTCACATTATTCTTCAGATGGAGCTTGTACCAAATATTCATCTTGCATTTCTGACATTATTTGTACTATATATTTATCCCACATGTGTGGGAGGTTTTATTGCATTTCATTTATTGTGAACATGTAATGTATTAAAAGATGATGTATTGTATATGCACCCTTGTAACCATTCATGATTTATGAGATTTATTATGGTTTGTATCATGTAATGTATTTATACTTATATTTATGCTTATATGGATGTTATCTTCGTAAATGGTTATTTTAATGTAGATGATGGATGTAATGATTAGTAACGTTAGTTAGCTTTATCTGTTATCTTTTATTATGAGTTTGTTTATGTGATGTGACCTCATGTGCCCCAAAAGACTCGATGTTTATGATGCTATTGTATGATTTGATTATGGTTAATGGTTCTTTATATGTTTACTTTGTTTTATTTAAAAAATAATGTGTGCATTGTTTTGTCCTTTGGGGTTTGCACGATGAGGATTACAACTTGGTATCAGAGCCAAGGTTTGCAAACACTAGGGTCTCTAGGTGTTTATGTCCATTAGGAAACCTTTGTGTTGAATCTTGAGCTCACTTATACCTTTATCTTGTTGCACAAAAATATTCCTTGAGGTAGAGGGCGTGGTCGAGGAAGAGGTCATGGTGCTGGTCATAGAGCAAACTAGCAAAGTCCATCAGCTCCTAGTTCCCATAGTTCAAAGCATGAGGAATGATAGAGTCCTCAAAGCAATCCATTAGGTGGTGGTCAGAACCCAGAACAACTTGGTTTAGATGAAAAGTTGCAGCACATTCTAGGAGAGATTCTTGACTGGTTGGGACCTAGGCTAGAGGAGGAGCAATGGTTTGTGAGAGAAAGGGAAAGGTCACCGAGGTGGAGGGAAATAATTGTAGATCAGGATGTAGTGATAGCTGGTCATATGAGAGATTTAATGAGAGCACACCCGCCTATCTTGGATGGTTTTGGAGGAGGTCTAGAAGTGGAAACATGGTTAATTGATTTGGATCAATGCTTCGCAATGCACCCCTATGGTAGCAATACCAAAGCTAGGTGTGCAGTCATGCATCTGCGAGGTTTTGCATCCACTTGGTGGTGGATAGAAGAGAAAAAGTTACATTTGGATATCAGTGTGGTCACATGGGAGTTATTTCTGGATAGGTTCAGGGCTCACTTCCTTTTAGATCATTGGAGGCAATGCAAGGCAGATGAGTTTCATGACCTTAAGCAAATTTTGATGTTCGTAGAATAGTATGAGTGGTGATTCTATGAATTGAAGCAGTATGCAGGGATTAGCCATGATGAAGGGATCTTAGTGTAGCATTTTTTTGGGGCTTAAATGCCTGAATTAGTGGTGGTGTGCGAGTCTTCGAACTGAAGATGATGGAAATTACAATTGAAAAGGCTCATCTGGTAGAAGAAATTTTTGCAATGGCATTGGGAGGACACACTGGAGTTCAGATTGGCAGTGCCCTATCATCAAGTTTTGGTTCTAGAGTTGGATAGCCTCAAGCTACGGGGTCCTCTAAAGGCCATCAAGCACCCATTAAGGGTGACTAGCAACAACAGCCCCAATCGAAACTTGAGAACTCTCCATCTCAACAGGGTGGCAATTCTCATTTTTGTAGGGATCAGAATCATAACTGAGCTCATCAGGAGTGTTTTGAGTAGCCCGCACCTAGCTTTTAGTTAGCACCGAGTAGAGGAAGCTTTCAGCAGTCAAATGCTCCATCTGAGGGAAGAGGATTTGGCTGAGGTATTGGTTGCTACTCATGTGGGAAACAAGGGCATATCACTAGATTGTGTCCACAAAAGAGCACCTCTAGATTTAATCAGAGACCAGCCACTTTTGAGCCAACGGTGGGTGATGCGAGCAAGTCACATTAAGCATTTTTCGTGGTTGACGATCGCTAGGCTGGGCACCAGGGTGCGGTTGTAGAGGCTTTTGGTATAGGATGAATAACTAACTTAGGAGCTCACGGGTGAGCTCGAGAGGGTCAGACGATGACCTAATGTTGAGATCTTGGTGACATGGGAGGTGCCTCCCATATTAGGGAATCTTATCCGTATTTGTTTACTGGCTTCCAAGAGTAAGCTGAATTCATGGGGGGGAGGATGTAATACCCCTAATGTTGCTAGTTGGAGTTGTTATTTTTCTATGGTTTTGTTTGATACTTTGAGACCGTGATAGTTACTATTTATTGGTTGGATTGGTAGATTGGATAGTTTAGACTACTTGATGACTATCCTACCTTATTTGATGACATGGATATTATGATATGACACTATGGTTACATTTGGTTTGGTGACGTTTAATTTTATTTCAATACTATATTGTGAGGCAGTGGATTAGTAATCACTTTATAATGATAAGATGTGATTAGTTAGTTTAGCAATGTTATTTTATAGTTGATGTTGTAATTGTAATTATAGCTTTGGTGAGGGGCAGTTTAGCCCCACTCATTTGTGAGTGCCTTGCTACGCTATGATTCCTTCTCATGATGTAATGTATTTGATTACATATATATACATGTTGTACACACCTTGTTGCATGCAAGAATTGCAGGAACATAGTCTCGATTCCACCTACTTCAGCAGGATAGGGTGAGCATCAAATTAACCCAACAGGCATGAAGTTGAAACAAAGATGATAGGGAAGTCACCCCGTCCCAAGTTTGTCAACTTGTCTTATGTTTAGTGGTATTGTGCATCTTTGACCTTTGTCATTTTTGCATTTTATAATAGTGGTTTTGTGTGAGTGTACTCTTTATATTTATTTTACGTTGGTGTGTAGTATGATGTCATTTAAATAATTAAATGATTATTATAAATGTTAATACTAGTATTGGAATAGTTTACATTAAATTATAAAAGTCTCATATTAAAAAGCCATGTAATTTATTGAAAGGTGTAAATGAAATCATTTAAAATTGGTGTTTAGATAAGTTAATTAAAATAGCATGTTGAGGATAATTAATGAAATAAAATAATTAAATAAGTTAAATTGTGTGAATTGCAAGTATAATTTGCAAAATCAAAATTAAAACAAAAAGTTTTGTTAAATACAAAAAATCATGAAAAGAAAGAAAAGAAGAAAATGACCAATGAATGTTGAGTTTTTCACTGAAAAGCTGGTAATGAAATAGAAAAGTTCTTTTAACTTTGATTTATGGAGTTTTCAAAAAGAAAGAAGATATCTTTTATTTAATGGAAAATTTGAGAGATTTTCATTCATGGGAAGATTGACAGAAACTTCAAAGAAAATATGGAGTTCTGGAAACTGAATCCTTTCTTGTTTTCTCTGTAATATATTTTTTTAATTGTTCTAGAACAAAGGATTTTTTGAATTAAATTTTAGATGAGAGAATTTAGCAAGGAAATCTGAGAAGTTCTAAAGGAAGAAAGGGGAGCTATTCGAAAAGGTTGGTAGGAATCAAGAAAAGATTCAGCAATTCTTTAGCAAAATGTAGGATTTCAGGTTCGATTCTCTTCTTTTGATTTCTCTGAATATGCTTTAAAAAAAAAAATAATGTTATTCTATAGAAGAAAAGAAATCTTATGGGGTTTTAGAAATCTTCTGGATATAAAACAAATGAAAAAATTTAAATGAGTCTCTGAAAATGTCCAGTATTTCTATGATTTGTTATGGAAAAATTATTTCCCCTCTGAAATAAATGTTATTTTTTTAATATATATATATATATGTATTGTTTGATATATATATATTTGTGTAAAAATTCTATTTATTTTGAAATTGTGTTTGGGTTGACTGTGTTTAAATTCTTGGGCATAATTTTTTTTAAATCAACATTCGGTTGTGTTTTGTTTTAAAATAAATAAATAAAAATAAAAAGTTTTATATGGGTGAAGGGAAGGGATGGCACTGGTCGTACCCTCCCCCTCTCCCCATCATTGCAGATGGGCTGCCCACAACAGTCTATAGACTACCACGTGCAGCAGTCCTCTATACCAGCAGTGTATACTATAGTTTATGTTTATGTTGTTTATAATTTTTTTAATATTTGCTTTTTTTAAAATATTTTTTTTTTTATATGTGTGTGTGTGTATCTATATATATATAGATATAAGTATGGCATGAAAAAAAAATGAATAAACAAAATATTACATGTATTAATATATATATATATATATATATATATGCAGTTATGTATATATGTGTGTGTGTGTGTGTGTATATATATAAAGTATAAATGTAAGATGTATATTTTTTTTTTTATAATAGTGAAATTATGAATTTCAACTGTGATGGTTAATAGAAAAAGGTAAATTATATATTTATGTCAAAAATTATTATCAAATTTTTATTTTAAAATTTTATTGTGGAAATAGAGACCTAGTAATGGAATAAAAAGAATTACTTTTTATTGTGTAAAATTATTAGTTTGATTTGAGTTGAAATCCTGTGAATTTGTTTGAGTTTTCTTTTACCATTATGTTATTGGTTTTGGCTTTTCAATATCGGAACCCAGTTGATTTTATGAACCCGTTTATGGATGTTGTGAACCTTGGGCTTCCAAAGGCTTGATTTTATTGTTAGTTGATTATCCTCATTTTATGTGCTCTTGATGTAGCAAGTTATTTGGTATCATTATTGTGAAAGGGTTGTACGAGATTTTTTTGAAACTCTTATTATGTGTTTTAGCGAGATGGGTAATGCCTCACATGTCATTGGTTGAGATTTAATACTTTGTTCTTTATGGTACAACCCTTGATTTTGATTATGTTTCGGGGTCTCTAGGTAGAGTGGCTCTTCGTGGTGGTCGATGCCTCAAATAGGAGGAAGGGCTCAAGATAACCCACATAAGAGTTAGATTAACAAGTGAAAACCTAATAATAGAACTTAGGTGGATGGGTAGTAATAACATAATAAGATAATCTTGGATACCTCATCTATCCATTACGGCTATCGCAGATTAATGGTAGACTGAGAAGGCCATGGTTGGAAAAGTTGTTACCTCATCCTCAAGAGAGGTTAACAGCTCCACATGAGTCACCCTATGGGGTTGATGCCTCAAGTAGTAGGAAGGGCCAGGATAACCATAGATGGGGGTTAGCACCTCATGTTGGAGGAAGGGCTAGGATAACCCATGTATGCTATGTGATGACACTCTCCACTAGTTTCCCTTATGCTTGCTTTCTTGGTTACCTCTGGAAGTGTGTTATGATTATTGTCATGGATTTACTTTGCAAGTAGTTAATGGATTTATCTTTGGTTTATTTATGATGTGTTTTATGGCTTTATGTCTATTATGCTCGATTCTTGGTTATTATCATTTATGATCTATGTAATCTTTTGTTGTTATTATGATATTCTTTATTGGAGTTAGTCTTGTGGCATTCTTGGTTGCAGTTACTTCCTTGTGACCTCTGAGCATGGGAGGTGGGTTTTTCTAAAACCCACATGGTCGGGTGGAATGTGGTCTACACCCGTTATGTTCCCCATCAACATTCATTCTTCACAGTATTATTTAGATGGAGCTTGTACGATATTCATCTTGTATTTCTGACATTATTTGTACTATGTATTTATCCCACATGTGTGGGAGGTTTTATTGTATTTCATTTATTGTGAACATGTAATGTATTAAAAGATGATGTATTGTAAATGCATACTCGTAACCATTCATGATTTATGATATTTATTATGGTTTGTATCATGTGATGTATTTATACTTATATTTATGGTTATATGGATGTTATCTTGGTAAATGGTTATTTTAATGTAGATGATGGATGTAATGATTAGTAAGGTTAGTTACCTTTATATGTTATCTTCCGTTATGAGTTTGTTTATGCGATGTGACCTCGCGTGCCCCAAAGGAATCAATGTTTATGATATTATCGTATGATGTGATTATGGTTAATGGTTCTTTTATATGTTTACTTTGTTTTATTTAAAAAAAATAAAAATGTGTGCATTGTTTTGTCCTTTGGGGTTTGCACGATGGGCGTTTCAGCACCACTCTACATTCAAGCATAGAATTGCTTCGTTTGACTTCAAGAAGCTTCTTTTGGCCATATCAGCCATGTTGGAGAGACTCGTTCAAATCATGAGATGATGGATCAGTGATTTGACAATGTTACATCTGCCCACAACCATGCCAAGAGAGGTGTTGCTCAAACCTTTTCCCTTGACTTCATGTTTGGAGGAAAAGCCATTTGTAGGCTGCAAATTTCTTTGCAACAGAGGTTGTGTAATATAAGTAATGTGCATTTGAAATATGTATCCTATTGCTAATTTGGCATCGATTTCTTTGCCAAACCTCCTTGCTCACGATTGAAGCCTCAAACGATCCGCCATAGGTGAGGCATGGAATCCTGCTTAAGGAATTTTGTTCAGGCCACAAAGTCTCTTGGCAAGTTACCTTAAAACTTTTGCTCACCCATTTTTTGCCTTTCCTCCATTGTTGACATTGGAGTTGGTGTGATCTACTCTTGAATAAGACATTTTTCATTATGGGAGAGGCATATTTCTATGAAGATTTTCATCACAATGCAAACAGATGTAAATCTTTGTATCTAGATGCATGCATGTTTCTTTGTATCTAGTATAGGTTTCTTTCATTTTTCTTCTGAATAAACAAACTTAGAATATTAAAAGTTGCTAAATAACTATCAAGCTCTACATTGTTCCTCCAATTGATAGAAAAAAGTGTTTTTATGTTCTAAATTCTTGTCTACATGAGATTCCAATGTCGCATCCTCATGTGCTTCTAGATTTTCTTTCTAGCATGGTTCTTGACTACATGAGCTTCTAGAGTTGCATCCTCATGTGCTTCTAGAGTTTCTTTCTAGCAGGACAATATTGAGCATTGGATAAATAATGGCATCATCCTTAATAGAGGCCATCTTTGCAGTTCTTCAGTAGTTGCAACTTTCTTCTTTAGTTTGGATAAATTGTTGACAACCACATCACCATTGTTGGCCCACCATCTTCATTGCCTTTGCAACTTGTTCTCTATTAGTCTTCACAAGATATTGGATCGATATCATCACTTTCTGACATGTGGACATGTGAGCACTTTTTAGAGGCACACATCATATGGATTTGGATTCCAAAATTACCCATTCTTTTGGATCATCTTCTCTAATCAACAGTGGATATGTTTCTTTAGATGTTCATCATTGGCATGGGAGATTTTTCTTTATGGGGGAGATTCATATCTTCATTATCTCAGTCTCCTATCGGGGGGACATCTATTGTACTTGAATGACAGAAGCAGTCCTTAAGGGGTCACATTGAATCCTCCTTTTATCCTTCTTTTTGTAGTACAACCATTTATTTTTCTCTCTTTTAGAGAGGATTTTTTCCCATGTGGTTTTCTCCTTTTCTCTAGTTATGAGAGATTTTATATATAATGATACTCAAGTATCATTGTATATATATATATAAAGTATAAATGTAAGATGTATATTGTTTTTTTTAATAATGGTGAAATTATGAATTTCAACTGTGATGGTTAATAGAAAAAGGTCAATTATATATTTATGTCAAAAATTATTATCAAATTTTTATTTTAAAAATTTATTGTGGAAATAGAGATTTAGTAATGGAATAAAAAGAATTACTTTTTATTGTGTAAAATTATTATGTTGATTTGAGTTGAAATCCTATGAATTTGTTTGGGTTTTCTTTTACCATTATGTTATTGGTTTTGGCTTTTCAATATCGGAACCCAGTTGATTTTATGAACCCGTTTATGGATGTTGTGAACCTTGGGCTTCCAGAAGCTTGATTTTATTGTTAGTTGATTATCCTCATTTTATGTGCTCTTGATGTAGCAAGTTATTTGGTATCATTATTGTGAAAGGATTGTACGAGATTTTTTTGAGACTCTGATTATGTGTTTTAGCGCGATGGGTAATGCCTCACATGTCATTGGTTGAGATTTAATACTTTGTTCTTTATGGTACAACCCTTGATTTTGATTATGTTTCGAGATATCCAGGTAGAGTGGCTCTTCGTGGGGGTCAACGCCTCAAATAGGAGGAAGGGCTCAGGATAACCCACGTAAGAGTTAGATTAACAAGTGAAAACCTAATAATAGAACTTAGGTGGATGGGTAGTAATAACATAATAAGATAATCTTGGATACCTCATCTATCCATTAGGGCTATCGCAGATTAATGGTAGACTGAGAAGGCCATGGTTGGAAAAGTTGTTACCTCATCCTCAAGAGAGGTTAACGGCTCCACATGAGTCACCCTATGGGGCTGACACCTCAAGTAGGAGGAAGGGCCAGGATAACCATAGATGGGGGTTAGCACCTCATGTTGGAGGAAGGGCCAGGATAACCCATGTAGGCTATGTGATGAAACTCTCCACTAGTTTCCCTTATGCTTGCTTTCTTGGTTACCTCTGGAAGTGTGTTATGATTGTTGTCATGGATTTACTTTGCAAGTGGTTAATGGATTTAGCTTTGGTTTATTTATGATGTGTTTATGGCTTTATGTCTATTATGCTTGATTCTTGGTTGTTGTCGTTTATGATCCATGTAATCTTTTGTTGTTATTATGATATTCTTTATTGGAGTTAGTCTTGTGGCATTCTTGGTCACAGTTACTTCCTTGTGACCTCTGAGCATGGGAGGTGGGTTTTTCTAAAACCCACATGGTCGGGTGGAACGTGGTCTACACCCGTTGGGTTCCCCATCAATGTTCATTCTTCACAGTATTCTTCAGATGGAGCTTGTACCAGATATTCATCTTGTATTTCTGACATTATTTGTACTATGTATTTATCCCACATGTGTGCGAGGTTTTATTGTATTTCATTTATTGTGAACATGTAATGTATTAAAAGATTGTGTATTGTATATGCACCCTTGTAACCATTCATGATTTATGATATTTATTATGGTTTGTATCATGTGATGTATTTATACTTATATTTATGGTTATATGGATGTTATCTTGGTAAATGGTTATTTTAATGTAGATGATGGATGTAATGATTAGTAAGGTTAGTTAGCTTTATATGTTATCTTTCGTTATGAGTTTGTTTATGTGATGTGGCCTCGCGTGCCCCAAAGGACTCGATGTTTATGATATTATTGTATGATGTGATTATGGTTAATGGTTATTTATATGTTTACTTTGTTTTATTTAAAAAAAATAAAAATGTGTGCATTGTTTTGTCCTTTGGGGTTTTCACGATGGGTGTTACAGCACCACTCTACATTCAAGCATAGAATTGCTTCGTTTGACTTCAAGCAACTTCTTTTGGCCATGTCGGCCATGTTGAAGAGACTCGTTCGAATCATGAGAGGATGGCTCAATGATTTGACAATGTTACATCTTCCCACAACCATGCCAAGAGAGGTGTTGCTCAGACCTTTTCCCTTGACTTTGTGTTTGGAGGAAAAGCCATTTGTAGGCCGCAAATTTATTTGCAACAGAGGTTGTGTAATATAAGCAACGTGCATTTGAAATATGTAGCCTATTGCTAATTTGGCTTCAATTTCTTTTCCAAACCTCCTTGCTCACAATTGAAGCCTCAAACGATCCGCCATAGGTGAGGCATGGAATCCTGCTTAAGGAATTTTGTTCAGGCCACAAAGTCTCTTGGAAAGTTACCTTAAAACCTTTGGTCACCCATTTTTTTCTTTTCCTCCATTGTTGACATTGGAGTTGGTGTGATCTACTCTTGAATAAGACATTTTTCATTATAGGAGAGGAAAATTTCTATGAAGATTTTCATCACAATGCAGACAGATGTAAATCTTTGTATCTAGATGCATGCATGTTTCTTTGTATCTAGTATAGGTTTCTTTCATTTTTCTTCTGAATAAACAAACTTAGAATATCAAAAGTTGCTAAATAACTGTCAAGCTCTACATTGTTCCTCCAATTGATAGCCAAAAGTGTTTTTATGTTCTAAATTCCTGTCTACATGAGATTCCAGTGTCGCATCCTCGTGTGCTTCTAGATTTTCTTTCTAGCATGGTTCTTGACTACATGAGCTTCTAGAGTCGCATCCTCATGTGCTTCTAGAGTTTCTTTCTAGCGGGACAGTATTGAGCATTGGATAAACAATGGCATCATCCATAATGGAGGGCATCTTTGTAGTTCTTCAGCAGTTGCAACTTTCTTCTTTAGTTTGGATAAATTGTTGGCAACCACATCACCATTGTTGGCCCACCATCTTCATCACCTTTGCAACTTGTTCTCTATTAGTCTTCACAAGATCTTGGATCGATATCATCACTTTCTGACATGTGGACATGTGAGCACTTTTTAGAGGCACACATCATATGGATTTGGATTCCAAAATTACCCATTCTTTTGGATCAGCTTCTCCAATCAACAGTGGATATGTTTCTTTAGACGTTCGTCATTGGCATTGGAGATTTTTCTTTATGGGGGGATTCATATCTTTATTATCTCAGTCTCCTATCGGGGGGACATCTATTGTACTTGAATGACAGAAGCAATCCTGAAGGGGTCACATTGAGTCTTCCTTCTATCCTTCTTTTTGTAATACAACCATTTATTTTTCTCTCTTTTAGAGAGGATTTTTTCCCATGTGGTTTTCTCCTTTTCTCCAGTTATGAGAGATTTCATGTTGTTCATGGGTACCTCAGTAGGCCTTGTAGTCGGGACCCATTCTACATCCATCTTTCCATTCTTTTCCTTCATCAGTTTTTGCTTCTCCCCAGTTTTCATTCAGGGGGGTTTTAGAGTAAATTAATCAATATTTACTCTAGTGCTTAATGCTAACTTAGAAAAAGATCATCTAGTTCTGATTGCGAGTGTTATTTCATTAATCATGCATTTAAATCAGTTATGTGACTTAATAGATTCATGCATTTTTTTATCTCACTCCTATCTCAAACAGAACTCCATCACATGTTGAGTTGAACTCCACCATTTAGGGATCTAATGTTGAGTTCATTTGAGTTTACATAAGGATATTCAATCCTTCAGTGTATTCATTCAATAATCAGCAATCATTATTGTTTCACATATTTTGTCGTGTAATTTCTCATTTGTGTGTGATAATTTTCTCTTCAAAACATCATCCAGGGCTTATGGGATCCCAATCACGGATTCTTTCATGCTTAACTTGTTCCTTTTGTTAACCAAATTTCACTCTCACAAAAAGTCACCATTGACTATAACACCAATTATTTAATTATTAAATAATAGTTTAAATAAATTAAAATAATTTAAATCAAATCTTATATATTAAGGAAAATTATTAAATATATAATATATGTAATCATATAATAATTAATAGCAACTCTTATTAATAATCCTTATATATCATTATATAAATATATTTATAATTGATATTAAACCTATAATAATAATAAATTATTAATTATTAATTATTATTAAAAATATTTTATATCTTTATAGAAATATATTAATAATTGATATGTAGGAGGTATTTTTCTAGAGCGTGTCAAATTGTGATATTGCTATGAGGATTGACCTATGTAGTTTTTATGAGTCAAACTCATTGACCCATGTTTCATGAATAGTGGTTCACAAGAACCCATCTCTCATCGTAATGAATGATCCACTTAGCACTCATTTCCCAAGGTTAAGCCCAAATAACTTGCAACCTCATTTCTCATTAAAATTATTGATAATTATTATTATATATTATTATAATATCGTATTTCTCATTTAATGTTGGCCCTCTTTGTGATGGGTCCATCTTCAGTTCAGATGTGACATTTTTCCAATAATTTATATGAATTTAAAAATTTTATCTTAAAATTTTAAAAAACAACTCGATAATATTTTTCCCACAGTTTGTACTGAATACACAGAAATTAAATAGAAACAAGATAAAATTGGGCACCAGATTTGCATGACCTTGAAAATTGAAACCTTGAGTAAAAAAGTCTAGAAATTGCAGTATCAAATGCGCCAAATACATGGCAAATAATTTGGAAGTATTACAAGTCAAGACATAAAATACAAAAGATACAGCACTCAACATTTCTAAATTCAATAATTGCTACGTCATTAAAATAAAGAAGATAAATGTGCAAAGTTTTTTTAATAGAAGATAAATTGTCAACGCATGTAAGAATGATTTGTATGGTGATAAATTTATTTTTTAAATATAAACAATGTGTTTTAATTTAATGAATGTTCTTGAAAATATTTTTCTTTATTTATAAAAATTGAAAAGAGTTTATTCTTAATATTAGACAATCACTACACTAAAAAATTAAAAAACAAAATATTTATCATATTTAAATGAATTTGATTGACAATTTTCAATAATATTAATGTTCAAGAAAACATTTAAATTTTTTATTTTACGGTCGAGAGGTGTTCTATTATGTCGAGAGGCATTCTATCAGTCACACAATGGATCAAAAGACCTAAGTACATAAAAAAGAAAGGTAAACCGTTACAAACATTAAGTGGAGCAGCCTATAACAAATGGAAGTTGAAGAGGCTGCAAGTCGAAGAGTATGGAAGAAAATAGGAAACGTTGGTAGAGTGTCAATTCAGAAGGTTCTTTTCTTTCTATATATGGAGATAGTTATGAATGTAAGGGGGGTGCGTGCTAGAAAGTAGAGATGAAGGAAGGCTACTAGATCACAAAAGATTGAGAAGAACATTCACAGGTTAGTCTTTGTTTCCACCTTATGATGATGTTAATTCGTTTCAACACAAATGCTATTATAGGTATGAGAAAATTAAATAGTCTCACTGCATAGTATTGTTGTGTTGTTTTGACATTGATGACTTCGCCGCTCTTTTACCTTTTTATTTCCCTTTGCTGTTATTATTCGCTCCCAGGAGATTTAGATGATTTTGGGTGATTTTTTTCAAGTAATCTAGGTAGAGTATAAATGCGTAGATTGCTAAAAGAATCTTGTGCCTAAACAAGTATTCACCTCTGGTAAACCATGGCAGATGAGCAGATAGCAACGACAGAATAGAGGGAAGATACTTTTGAATCAAATCCTTCAACAACATCAGTTACAGATCGTCTTAGAGAAAACTAAAAGCTGTATAACCAAATTAAAGAAAAAACCACATAATTTATTTTACCATCGGAAGGAAGAATGCCAAGGGAGACAAGCTTTGGACTGAAATAGCGGATGGCGAAGGTCGAAACAAGTAATGTATGGAAAGCTAGCAGCGAAATATGATGGAGTTTGGCCACTATCTGTAGGCCCAAGCATGTCCAAGCATCTGCTATTATGCAAGTAATTTTTTGCTTTTCATCTTTGTCGTTTATTATCATGGTTGCCAAGAATGAACAAAATACTCCGCCAGTTTATGATACCCATTGATAGCCATATTAATAACAAATTGTAAGTATGATGATTTCAGAGTTTCCTTATTCTCGAGGTAGTACATAATTTAAGCTTCTGAAGATTTTTGGTTTTGTCCTTATATTTCAGCATGTGATTTAGAGGAATAAACTTTGTTTCCTTATTCTCTGTGTAGATGCATAGAAATGTGAAGACCACATACAAACCTTCCGCAGCTTTAGGTGATTTTCCTTTATGGCGTAGTGATTCCATTACCTTGCAGCGCAAGTAATCTTTTTTGAGTGCTCACATTTTTGTTTTATCTTTCTCTATGATGATAGTCATGCATTTTTTAGGGGTTTTGTGTGAGGAGATTTAGAGTTCAGTCAAATAAGGAGGCCTTTGCAACTTGTTTAATGATGCTACAGTATCGGCATGCAAAGGCAGAGAAGAAAGATGTAATTAATGGTATTAGAGCCGCCAGTTATGATGGGCAAGTGAATTGCAAGGAATTGTAGAATGGCATTTTTTTGGCATAATAAAGGTGTCTATGCCTGTATAAGGATGGAATGTCTGGTGTTAAAAACCACTAAGAGAAGGCGTTAAAAACTATATTAAATTATTTAATTACAAAAAATTAAATCTTAGATACAAATGTACTATGTGGTTTGAAAGAGTAACATACTCAAATAATTATATCCTTCATCACTTAAAAAAAAATAGAAAATAAAGTATGAAATAGAAAATTTTAAAAAATTAAGTATAAAATAGAAAATTAAGTGTATATATATATATATATATATAAATTCACTATAATATATAATAGTAAGTTTCTAAATTAATATACTTAAAAAATAAAATATACTAGATCTTTTTAAAAGATATATCCATTAGCCATAAAAAGAAGTTTCTTAAATTTAAAAACTTAAGTATGAAAGAATTTTTTTCAAATAGAAGCTTTTAGAATTTAGAAACTTGAGTATGAAAGAAATTTTACTTTGCATATTAAAATAAGTTTCAAAATTTTAGAAAATTCTTTTTGAGAAAAGTTTTTACATACTTAAGTTTCAAAATTCTAGAAACTTCTTTTTAAAAATTCCAAATTAATGTATTTCAAACTAAAAAATAGAAATCTAAATAAAAAGAAAATATCATTCATAAAAAAATATTCAATTATTTTTTTTAAAAATGAAAGCATTGCAAAAAGAAAAAATCATTCATATTCTATTTTAAAAATTAATGTATATCCCTAGAGAAACATTTTAAATTTAAGATTTTATCAAAGAAACTATTTAAAAAAATACAACTTAGATATACAATCTAATATAAAAGCTTTCCATAATAAGTGCACATCTAAAATAAATTTAAAATCATAAAATTAAATACAAAGAAAATTTAATAAATTTATTATTACACATAAAAAATAAGTTTTTAAATTAATATATTAAACCTACCATACTTATATTTAAAAAATTAATGCACAATAAATTTTATCATAAAATTAGGGTTAAGGTTCAGTTAGAATTCTAAGATAAAGCTTGGAGTTAGGGTTAGGTGATTGGAGTTAGATCAAGGTTACAATTAGGGGTTAATGTTCAATAAAAGATACGATTAGGGTTAGGGTTAAGAATCAATTAGGATTGAGATTAAATTAGGGACAAGGTTAGGGCTAGGGATCAATTAGGACTATGGTTCAAAAGGGTTCAATTAGGGTTAAGGTTATGGTTGGGGTTATCATCACGAATAGGGATTAGGGTTAGGGTTAGGGTTAGGGTTAGGGTTAAGGTTATGGTTAGGGATAGGTTTATAAATGATAAAATATAGTAATTTGGTTAGGGTTAGAGTTAAAACTGGGATTAGAGTTGGGGTTATCATCATGAATAGGTTTATCATCATGAATAGGGATTAGGGTTGGGGTTGGGGTTAAGATTAGTGTTAGGGTTAGGGTTAGGGTTAGGGTTAGGTTTAGGGTTGTGGCTATGGTTAGGGATAGATTTATAAATAATAAAATATAGTAATTTGGTTAGGGTTAGAGTTAAAATTGGGATTAGGGTTGGGGTTATCATCATGAATAGGTTTATCATCACTAATAGGGATTCAAGTTAGGGTTAGGGTTAGGGTTAGTGTTAGGATTAGGGTTAGGTTTACGATTATGGTTATGGGTATAGTTAGAGTTAGGGTTATCATCACGAATAGGTTTATAATCACAAATAGCATTATCATCATGAATAGGATTAAGGTTAGGATTGGGGTTAGGGTTAGTGTTAGGGTTAGGATTAGGGTTAGGTTTATCATCATGAATAGGATTGGGGTTAGGGTTAGGGTTAGGGTTAGGGTTAGGGTTAGGGTTATGGTTAGGGTTATCATCATGAATAGTGATTATGGTTAGGGTTAGGGTTATGGTTAGGGTTGGGGTTAGGGTTATCATCATGAATAGGATTATCATCACGAATAGGTATAGGGCTAGGGTTAGTGTTAGGGATAGGATTAGGGTTAGGATTATCTTCTTGAATAGGAGTAGGGTTAGGGTTAAGAATAGGGTTAGGGATAGGTTTAGGGTTAGGGTTATGATTATGGTTAGGGTTAGGGATAGGGTTATGGTTATGGTTCCGGATATGTTTATAAATGATAAATATAATAATTTGGTTAGGGTTAGAGTTAAAATAAGGATTAGGGTTAGGGTTATCATCATAAATAGATTTATCATCACGAATAGGGATTACAGTTAGGGTTAGGGTTAGTGTTAGGGTTAGGTTTATCATCATGAATAGGATTAGGTTTATGGTTAGGATTAGGGTTAGGGTTGGGGTTAGGGTTATGGTTATGGTTAGGGATAGGGTTAGGGTAATGGTTATGGTTATGGTTAGGGTTAGGAGTATCATCATGAATAGGTTCATCATCACGAATAGGATTATCATCATGAATAGGAATAGGGGTTAGGGTTAGGATTAAGGTTAGGGTTATCATCACAAATAGGATTATCATCATGAATAGAATTAGGTTAGAGTTAGGATTAGGTTTAGGGTTATCATAACATATAGGGATTAGGGTTAGGGTTAGTGTTAGGGTTAGGGTTATGATTATGGTTAGGGTTATGGCTAGGGTTAGTGTTAGGGTTAGGATTAGGGTCAAGGTTAGGATTAAGATTAAGATTAGGATTAGAACCTATTCCAAATCCTAACCCTAACCCTAGCCCTAATTCTAACCCTAACCATAACACTAAACCTAACCCTAACACTAACCCTAACCCTAACCATAATACTAACCCTAACACTAACCTTAACACTAACCCTAACCCTCATAATATAATAAAATAATATATTAATTCATCACAAATAGGATTAGGGTTAGGACTAGGGTTAGGCTTAGGGTTATGGTTAGGATTATGGTTAGGGCTATCATCACGAATAGGGCTTAGGGGTAGGGTTAGCCCGGTAAGGTTAGGGTTAGGGTCAGGGTTATGGTTAGGGTTAGTGTTAGGGTTAGGATTAGGTTTAGGATTAGGGATAGGGTTAGTATTAAGATTAAGATTAGGATTGGGACGTAACCATAAACATAACCCTAACCCTAACCCTAATCCTAACCATAACCCTAATTCTAACCCTAACCATAACTCTAACCCTAACCCTAACCTTAATCCCTATTCGTGATGATAACCCTAATCCAAATTTGTGATGATAAACATATTCGTGATGATAAAGCTAACCATAACCCTAACCCTTACACTAACCCTAATCCTAACCCTAACCCCAATCCTATTCATGATGATAACCCTAACCCTAACCCTAACACTAATAGTAACCCTAACCCTAACCCTGACACTAACCCTAACCCTAACCCTAATAATATAATTATATATGTAATAATATAATAAACTAATATATTAATTCATCATAAATAGGATTAGGGTTAGAATTAGTGTTAGGGTTATCATCATGAATAGGATTAGGGTTAGAGTGAGGATTAGCGTTAGGGTTAGGGTTAGTGTTAGAGTTAGTGTTAGGGTTAGGATTAGGGTTAGGGTTAGGATTAAGATTAATATTAGGATTAGGACCTAACTATAACCATAACTCTAACCCTAACCCTAATCCTAACCCTAACCCTAATTCTAACCCTAACCATAACTCTAACCCTAACCCTGACACTGACCCTAACCCTAATCCCTATTTGTGATGATAACCCTAGTCCAAATTCATGATGATAAACCTATTCATGATAATAAACCTAACTTTGACCATAACCAAAACCTTAACCCTAACCCTAATCCTATTCATGATGATAAAACTATTTGTGATGATAAACCTAACCCTAACCCTTACCATAACCATAACCATAACCCAAACCCTAACCCTAATCCCAATTTTAACTCTAATCCTAACCAAATATTATCATTTATAAAATCATAACCAAATTGAACCCTTGATATAATTGATCACTCACCCTAATTGAAACCAAGCCCTATTTTAACCCTACTCATAACTATATCTTTCATTCTAATTATAACTCTAACCCTAATTCTATTTATAGCACTAACCATAACTATATTCTATAATTCATAATCTTATTTTAGAACTAACCCTAACCTTATTTAAAATTTAACCCTAAGACTACCCCTAATCAATCTTAACCTAACCCTAATTAAACTTGAACCTCAACCCTAATAAAAGTTTGAACCTAACCATGTTTGACCCCTAACTCTAAGGTATATTAAATTTTTATCCTAAATATACTAAAATATTATTATTTATCTAATAATATCATATAATAATATAGTATAGTTAATTCATTTAATATAATATTATTATTATATTAAATATACGAAAATAATATTATTTATCTAATAATGTAATAAAATAATATAGTATAATTAATTCATATAATATAATATTATTATTATATTATATTATATTATAATATTATTATATTATTAATTCATATAATATAATATTATTATTATAGTATATTATTATTTATCTTAATATTATTTTATATCTAATAATATAATAAAATAATATATTAATTCACGTTATGTCTTGCGACTGACTGTATATATATCTTAAATTTAAGATATATAAATTACATCAAGAGGCGTTTAATTTTTCAATTTAATATATCTATATTAAAGTTGAATGATGAAAAATTAATATATCTCGGCATAATTTTTATATCTTAAATTTAAGATATATATGCTAGTTTAAATTACTTTTTATTTATCAATTATAATGAAAAATGAATACTAATAAATATAAATATTAAAATAACTAGATTAAAAATATAAAGAAACAAGATAGTTGTATTTAATTAAAATCTTTAAAAAAAGTCATAATTCATGAATAGTGGTTCACAAGAACCCATCTCTCATGGTAATGAATGGTCCACTTAGCACTCATTTCCCAAGGTTAAGCCCACATAACTTGCAACCTCATTTCTCATTTACTGCTGGAGTGCTCTACCATGACCGGTCCATCTTTAGTTCAGGTGTGACTTTTTTCCAACAATTTATATAAATTTTAAAATTTTATGTTAGAATTTTAAAGAACAACTGGATAATATTTTTCCTGCAGTTTGTACTCAATACACAGAAATTAAATAAAAACAAGATAAAATTGGGCACCACACTTGCATGACCTTGAAAATTGGAACCTTTTGTTAAAAAAATCCAGAAATTGCAGTATCAAACGCGCCAAATACACGGGCAAATAATTTGGAAGTATTACAAGTCAAGACATAAAATACAAAAGATACAGCACTCAACATCTCTAAATTCAACAATTTCGGCCCTCGTTTTCAATACAAGCTGACATAGAGTAGGCTAGCTTCACCGTCAAAATACATCTAGTTGCACGTGCAAAGTGTTTTTAATCAACATTCTAAGTCATTAAAATAAAGAAGATAAATTGTCAACGCGTGTAAGAATGATTTGTATTGCAATAAATTTATTTTTTAAATATAAACAATGTGTTTTGATTTTAATGAATGTTCTTGAAAATATTTTTCTTTATTTAAAAAAATTGAAAAGAGTTTACTCTTAATATTAGACAATCACTACATTAAAAAAAAATTAAAAAACAAAACATTTATCATATTTAAATGAATTTGATTCACCATTTTCAATAATATTAATGTTCAAGAAAAAATCTAACTTTTTTATCATTGTTTAAAATTATTTTTTATTTATCAATTATAATGAAAAATGAATATTAATAAATACAAATATTAAAATGACTATATTAAAAATATAGAGAGACAAGATAATTGTATTTAATTAAAATCTTAATAAAAAAAAGTCATAATTCATTTTTTATTGGTTAACTATATTCAATAAATATTGACAATAACTCATCTACCCTATACCCGACCAATACTATTATTAATTCTAACCAAGCCCTATTTTAACCCTACTCATAACCATATCTTTAATTCTAATTATAACCCTAACCCGAATTCTATTTATAACACTAACCATAACTATATTCTATAATTCATAATCTTATTTTAGGACTAACCCTAACCTTATTTAAAATTTAACCCTAAGACTACCCCTAATCAATCTTAGCCTAACCCTAATCCTAAATATATCTCTTTACCCTAGCCCTAATTAAACTTGAACCTCAACCCTAATAAAAGTTTGAACCTAACCATGTTTGTCCCCTAACTCTAAGTTATATTAAATTTTTATACTAAATATACTAAATTATTATGATTTATCTAATAATATAATATAATAATATAGTATAGTTAATTCATATAATGTAATATTATTATTATATTAAATATACTAAAATAATATTATTTATCTAATAATATAATAAAATAATATAGTATAATTAATTCATATAATATAATACTATTATTATATTATATTATATTATGATATTATTATATAATATTATAATTATATTATATTATATTATAATTATATTATATTATATTATATTATAATTATATTATATTATATTATAATATTATAAATATATTATTATATTATTAATTCATATAATATAATATTATTATTATACTATATTATTATTTTTCTTAATATTATTATATATCTAATAATATAATAAAATAATATATTAATTCATGTTATGTGTTGCGATTGCATATATATCTTAAATTTAAGATATATAAATTACGCCAAGATATATCGAGGCATTTAATTTTTCAATTTAATATATCTATATTAAAGTTGAATGATGAAAAAGTAATATATCTCAACATAATTTATATATCTTAAATTTAAGATATATATGCTAATTTAAATTATTTTTTATTTATCAATTATAATGAAAAATGAATATTAATAAATACAAATATTAAAATGACTATATTAAAAATATAAAGAAACAAGATAGTTGTATTTAATTAAAATCTTAAAATAAAGTCATAATTCATGAATAGTGGTTCACAAGAACCCATCTCTCACAATAATGAATGGTCCACTTAGCACTCGTTTCCCATGGTTAAGTCCACATAACTTGCAACCTTATTTCTCATTATAAATATTGATAATTATTATTATATATTATTATAATATGGTATTTCTCATTTACGCCTGGAGTGCTCTACCACTGAACTACCGGCCCGCTTTGTGACCGATCCATCTTTAATTCAGGTGTGACTTTTTTCCAACAATTTATATAAATTTTCAAATTTAATCTTAGAATTTTAAAGAACAACTGAATAATATTTTTCCCGCAGTTTGTACTCAATACACAGAATTTAAATAAAAACAAGATAAAATTGGGCACCACACTTGCATGACCTTACAGTAATGTGTTGCCTTACTCCCACCTCCATGCATTCTTACAATAATCCCAAATGTTCTCCGCAGATCTCTCTCTGCCCTTCTACCATAGAAAATAATCAGCCCTACGGAAATGATTACATTAATCCCAAATGTGTGTATTCTTCCTCTGTTCCAAAATATGACGTATTCCTTAACCATCGTGGTACAGATGTGAAGGAAAGCGTAGGCAGCCTGATCTTTCATAATCTTGAGAATAAGGGATTGAAGGTGTTCCTTGACAAGAATTCAATCCAAATTGGGAGCAACATACCTGAGGCAATAGAGGAGGCTATTTATTCCGCATCTGTGCATGTTGTCATTATTTCTGCTAATTATGCGGAGTCGAGGTGGTGCTTGAAAGAGCTGAATCTGATCCTCAAAACTGGGGTTCCCATCATACCAGTATTTTATGGAGTTGAGCCTTCGGTGATGCGAATGAAAGATGAAGATGGTGTGTATGCTCGAGCCTTCCAAAAGCATAAACAATCTGGGAAGTTTGAGCATCATATAGTTGAGGAGTGGAGGACGGCACTTCATGAGGTTTCATATATCAAGGGCTATATTTTTAGAGGGTAAAATTGTTTCTTGCTTGTTCGTTTCAGTTAACCAAATTCATTTTCTTTGACATTCTTGCTTTTGATACCTGAAATGTAAGGAGAGAAATTTGGTGATTTCTTAGTTTGCTGTGGACTTTAAAGCATTATTTCTGTTAGTGCATGCTCTTACATTATGATATTAATTGTTCAATTTAAATTTAAGCTTTTAATTAATATTTTGTTTTAAATTTTGGTTGAAACAGTATATTCTAAGATTTGATTTGTTTAGGTGGTTTATTTAAAATCACACTAATAGATGAGTTTTATTAGAGAAATTGGTGTGATTTCAGATGAGTGACATAAACAAGTCAAATGTAAGAGTGTGTTGTCTAAGCTTACCCCTATTTCAGTTTTTAACATCTTAACCATCACTTTTCATATAATTAATACTGTGAATATAAAATTGAATATGAATGAGGTAATTGTAAGGACATTTATTTTGTGCACTGCAAAGATCAAGGAGAGCTACTAGAACAAATTGCAAGAAATATCATGGAGCTTATTGAGAGAAGGAAATTTCAACCAAAGCAAAAATAGAAAGGAATCATTCACAACAGTCATATAATTTGATTGCAAGAAATCGCTCAATTTCGCACAATGAATATTAGTCCATGTTCATATAAATATTCAATAAAATTGTAGATATAGTAATGTAAATGGTGTACAAGTTGTAGACGATATAGTTGTCACATCCCTATATGAATCCATACTAAGGCCCCGTAGTCCCCATGTAATTTGAGCTAGGGGTGGGAACTTGAAATTTAAAATTAACTATGTGTGTGTGTGTAATTGTATGAATGTGTGTATTCTTAAGTGAATGAACTTTTAATGGTTAATAGTAATGTACGCTTATGAAATCTAGTTATGTTTTTCATTTAATTTCTAT
The DNA here is from genome assembly GCA_007258455.2 of Sequoia sempervirens. Lineage (NCBI taxonomy): Eukaryota > Viridiplantae > Streptophyta > Pinopsida > Cupressales > Cupressaceae > Sequoia > Sequoia sempervirens. Next base: position 834,512,667 of record VDFB02281492.1, read on the forward strand.
ATAGATATATTTGTCCATATTTCATCTAACTTAGACTAACTAAATTGTGAATGTTGTGAGGAACCATGTTTTGTGCCCAGGTGACAGGGTGCATGGTGGAGTGGACTCTGCGGATCTGTAAGAAGAAATGATTGTTATGCCAAACCCTTGTCAAGACTGTAGCTTAACTTAAGGTTGTCTGAAGTAGTAATGGGTATGTTTATCCAACAACTAGTCAGTCTCATTTGGGGATTTGTAAGTCCATAGGTATCGATGGCATCACCTGCCAGTCCTTAAAATGTCATTCTGAATTTAAATATGTATCCAGGAAATCAATTATAAATTATAAATATTAGTTTCCCATTCTTATTATATTGAGTGTTAAATTATTAAATAAATAAATAATTTATTACATTGAGTGTTAAATTATTATATTAGTTGCCCATTCTTATTATAAGTATTCTTATAATTGCATATAGCATTGATTTAAATTATTATGAGCCATCAAAATAATATTTTTAAAAAAAACAAGAAATGGTGGGATACATTGTAAAATAAAGTAACAATATGTAAGATAGTAAATGAATAAAATCAAATGCCAAGAGAATGGCGCACGAGCAAAATAATTGCATAATTTAACAAAAAATATTATAAAGGAAACCTAGGAGCTCGTAGGTTTTGAAAGGCCAAGCTACGACCAAGAGATGGAGGAGGAGGGTAACCAACATTCAATACTTGGTAATCCCTCATATAGGCAAGAAAAAGAGAGGTGACCAAACCTTCAACAAATTTCTACCCAGAGCACCCTGCAAGGAGGGAAATCATTAAATGGAAGAGAAATCAGGAAGGACGAGCCATGGAGAAATAAAGAGGGAGTTGTTGGAAGTTTTAAGCAATTATTTTTCATCATTTGGAAGGATGGAGGCATGAGCAAGAGAAAACCTAGTTTGGGAGGCATCTGGACTAAGTCTAGATATTTTGGGCACCATTTTCTAGCCAATGGGAGTGGATACTCATGCTTGAGGGTAGGTTTTATTGTTGTTCTTTCTCAAACTCATCATATTCAGCTTGCCTGGTTAGAGAAGAAGCATAAGCTTGATATTTTATTATTGTTCTTTCTCAAACTCATCATATTTAGCTTTCCTGGTTAAAGAAGAAGCATAAACTTGATATTTTATTGTTTTTCTTTCTCAAACTCATCATATTCAGCTTTCCTGGTTCGAGAAGAAGCATAAAGTTGATATTTTATTGTTGTTCTATCTAAAACTTATCATATTCAGCTTGCCTGGTTAGAGAAGAAGCATAAACTTGTCATTTTATTGTTGTTCCTTTTATAAACTCATAGGATCTAACTATTAAGGTTGGGGTAGTAGCTTAACTTAGTGCTTTTTTGTTGTCCCCATTTATAAAATCATAAGTTTTAGCTAAATTTTGGAACAAAAGCTTAAATATTGTTTAATATTGTTGTTCCTCACAGATTTGAGCTTGTTTGTTTGAATAAAAAAAATTTGTAGTGCATTCAATCACTATGGTGTGTGTCTCTCCCTTAAAAACCACACCCAAAGTATTAGTCTCTACCAAAAAATAGATGAGGCAGAAGCAAATAATCGTAGGGTAATTGATATTGTACCTTAGATAACTTTTGTAACAATTTGAGATGCCTGGGATACATCCAAACACTCACTTTAGTCGGGGTCTTCCATTTTGTACTATTGCATCATCCTCTAAATGTTGTATTTATTGTCTCTTTATGATGTCATTAGAACTCTCGTATGTGGGTAAATCTATTCTTGTTGTCCTGGGTATGAGTCGGGGTTGTAAAAGAGATTTTTGTGATTAAGAGGGTGTAAACGTTGTTTTCTACCACCATAGCCTTCTTTGACTTACATGTATAGTCATTAGATATAAAAATATACTTAACTCAATCTAGGATGATCTCGAGTTCTAAGTAATACTACTTGTTAAATTGTTGGTTGCCATTGCAAAGTAAGAGTCTTTATTATTGAATGATGAGAGGACAAATATACTAGTCACACCTTCCTATTTTTTCTCTTTTTGTGTATAGGGATACTAGCTGAAATTGGGATAGACAAGGTAAATGGAGGTGTTGGCTAAAATTGGGACAACGAAGGTAGAATTCATCTCAAATTCTCACTATGAATATATGTGGGTAGAGGAACATGCTAGGCCCTTGCGATGACATGATATTCCAGCTAGTTATTAGTATATATAAGGGTTGGTTGGAAAAGACAGTAGTCAGGTTGACTATAGGGATGGTCTTGTTTATCTAGCTCTAGGATGGCTTAGCCCACTTATAAAACAAGCTGGATACAACTACCAACCTCTATGAAAACACATGACTATTGGAGTACGGGCTCTACAAGGGCATAGGGAGGAGGAATGCCTTACTCCTATAACGTAGTCGTTCCACTCCTTCAATGGTGATCACCAACTTGTAAATCCTATGAGCCTCTTAAAGATAAGCTTATTGATGTTCCAGCTTGACAATAGTTAGGGAGCGTGCTCTGCAGGTAGAAGAGTATGACAATATCTAGAGATAGTAGGCTATCACCCAAGTATACCGATGAAGAATGCTAGCGACTTCTCAGGCTTGAATGGCAATCACAAACAACATGCAGGTTCTAGAGCCAGTGGCATGTAGGTGAAGGATGCCATCAATTGCTATTATGTAGCTTTTGAGGTTAGTGGAGAGTCATACTAGTGTAGTTTGAAGTTTAAGTAAACAACCAGGTTATTTAGGTGCTAGTTCTAGCTCTTTCTTACTCTTGTAGTTGATTGTCTATTTGTGCCAATATAATAATAGAAGTCTTTTTGAAAGCTAGATATTGTGGGACAGTAGTTACCGGATTCTAAAAGCTTTGGCATGGACAAGCATCTCTCTCTTGTGGATCTTGGAGTCCATTGGTGGGTTGGGATAGGGAATTCTTATCCTTAAGGTGGGATTCACCATGCACTCAAATGTTGGAGGGTGACTAATCTTACGAGGCAAACAACCACTTACTTGAATCCATCTTATTTGAGGTAACACCCATGTGAGTATTGCTCATTGATTATAATTCAGTATTTTCATTTCATTGATACTATTAATTAATTGATGGGTAATCATGCATATTTTAGATTATGCTTACTATGAGGAATAGGAAGGGAGTTTTATGGATAATGTATGAAACATGAATACTTGGTTTCCAGGATTCCTAAAGGTAAATGGACTTGTTCATTACGAAGGATGGATAAATGGCTACAAATGAAACAATCTTACCTCCTCTTACTAATTGTAGGAAGAACAAATGATTTATCAAAAATTCCCTACTACTATTATAAATTTTTGTCATGTTCTCTTATGGTTGTTATGAATTTATGTCATGTATTCTTGTTGCAAATCATCAACTCAATTGTAAGTGACTATTTCAAACCTCCTTGTGAATGTGTAATGACCATGAATGCATTTCAATCATCTTCAAACCTATTTTATTGCAGTCATTGTATGTGGGTGTAGGAAGTTCTATTATATATATATATATATATATATTGGTTGCATATTTTGGGGTTATTACATTGGTATCAGAGTGCCAAGTGTCCAACCCTAGGACCATGGAGCTCAATTTTTTTCAAATGTGCTAACTTGTTTCTTTTGATTGTGTAGCCATGGGTCACAAGAAGAGAGGAAAGAAGGGAGCATCCAAAAAACCACATCCCCAACCCAAGACCGCAATGGGTTCTATAGTGACATTACCTCACATAGAACCTAAAAAAATATATGATTCTGAGACCCTAGCAATAACCATTAAGCGTCTAAAAATTTAGAAGGGCAAGGAAGTCGCCAAACCTTCTAAAAATGTAAACCCACCAAAGTTGAACCCATCTCCAGTAAGCAAGCCCAAACCATCTGCTAAAAGAGATTTTCCTTTTGGTTTCGAACGCAATGCACCAACACTTTCAAAATAAGTGATTGTTGAATTCGAGTGTGTACACCCTATACTAACCGTAGATAAGGAAACTTCTGAGGAGGAAGAGCCTAAGGAAGAGGAACTTCCTATTGTCTAAGAACTTGTATGTAGTGATAACATAGTATTAATTAGATATCAATGCCTCTATGTAATGGCATCCATGTAATTAGTCTTTGTTAATGAAAAAATATCAAAGTAATTATGCATTGTCATTGTTAAATGGGAATTTTAGTTGAATCTTGGGTGCTTGAAATATATCAAATGATGAGTAATTCTAAATTTTTGTAGCATGTGAGTTTAAAACAATTCATGAAAGTTGTAAGTAAACACTGAATTTGTTATAATTGTCTCATAGTGGAGATAAACAATTACCAAAATGAAGAGGACAACAAGGAGAAGAACTAGTCCCAATTTAGCTAAAATACCTAGAGCCAACAGAGGTGAAACCTTCTCACAACCCATGGTACCTAAGGAATTGCAAGCTGAGTTGAATTCCCTTTGAGAAAAAATAGCTTCGCAAGAGCAATAGATTGAAGAACTAATAAGACATAAGGAGCAAGAAACGAATCATAACACTGGCCTAGGAACCAATGAGGACCAAGATCATGAACATAGTTCCAAGGCTACTACCCATAGCTTCTCATTGGGAGAGCCACAACAAAGTGTGGGAAAGGACCCTTTGATTAGGGAGCTAAAGAAAATGCAAGCTCCCAAGTTTGATGGAATAGGTGGAGGAGATGTAGCAGAAGCTTGGTTAATTGGAATGAACAAGTATTTTGGGCTACTAGAATTGAATTCCAACACTAAGGCCTGAATTTCTATATATCAACTTGAAGGGGAAGCATCTCTATGGTGGGACCATTTACTAGAAATTAAAAAATATGAATCACATCAGCTAACTTGGGACAAGTTCGTGAGGTGATTTTGCAAGAAATACCTTTCAGCTCACCATCGGGATTAGAATTTGACTGAATTCCATTCACTGCACCAAGGAGGGATGATAGTTTCTGAGTATAAAGCTAAATTCATGGGTTTACTCTATCATGTTCATTACATGAAGGAAGAGGAGGACTACATAAACAAGTTTATCCTAGGCTTGAATAAGAACCTCATGTATGCAACTAAGATATCATGACCTAAGAGCCTAAATCAAGCAATGGATGTAGCCCTAGTTGTTGAAGAGAAGCAGAAGACCAAGCAATAGTGGAAAAAAAAATCTTATTCCTTTTACCACTCTAACAATAAAATAAAGTATTTCAAGAAAACTACATTAGAAAAGAAGGCAGGGGATAAGGTTAAAAGGAACCAGGACTTCAAAAGAAGTTATGAATTAGCAGAAACCAAGGGTGGTGAAGGAAAATGATAGAGACCATCCAAGCAGGAAGAAAAAATTAGCTTTCCTAAGGATAGGGAAGTAAAGAGATTGACCCAGTGGGAGGATGTTGGAATTGTGGGGGCGATCACTACAAAAATCAATGTCCAAGGAATCAGGATAAATCCACCATGCCTCCAGCCAAAATTTATGCAACTGTGGGGAGCTACCAAGCCAACAACCAAGATTCACTCATAGAGTTGCAAGGTACTTTTCATGGACAATCCATCTCTATTCTAGCATACTTAGGGGCAACTAATATCTTTATTTCACCTGAGGTGTTAAAAAAATGTGATATTGGATTTAAAAATCTTAGTTGAGAGGAGATGGAGGTAGAGTTTGGGTCTAGTAAGACTCAACAGGTAAATTTCAGCCTGAAAGGAGTAGAAATTGATTTAGGCATCACAAAAACCAAGGCTAATCTATTGGTAACAAAGTTAGGATCTTATGACTTGATCCTAGGAATGGATTGGTTTAGGAACCACCAAGCTAAACTAGACTACTATAACAAAACAATTGAATGCTTAGATGACCAAGGAAGACCAGTAATACTCCAAGGAATTCAAAGGCCATTAGTTGTGAGAATGGTTTCAACCATGCAAGTAAAGAGAGCTTTAAGGAAGGGAAGCAAACTATATATGGTAAAGATTGAAGAAAGTAGCGAAGACCCAATTCCTAATATTGAGGATCATCCTATTCTTCAAGAATTTCATGATGTCTTTCTTAAAGAATTTCTAGGCTTAACCCCTAAGCTGCAATTTGGCATTTCAATTGATCTAGTTCTAGGAGCAGAGCCTATATCAAGGGCTTCTTATATAATGAATATCGTTGAATTACAGGAGCTAAAAATGAAACTGCAGGATTTAATTGAAAAGGGGCTAATACAGCCTAGTGTGTCACCTTGGGGAGCCCCTGTATTGTTCATCAAGAAGAAAGATGGGACTCTAAGATTGTGCATTGATTACCATATGTTGAACAAGGTGACCATAAGAAATAGATATTCCCTTCCTTGAATTGATGATTTATTTGATCAAATGGAGGGAGCCACTACCTTTTCAAAAATAGACCTAACATCTAGATACCATCAACTCCAAATCAATGAAGAAGATATTATGAAGACAACTTTCTGAACTAGATATGGCCACTATGAGTTTTTGGTGTTACCTTTTGGCTTAACAAATGCTCCATCTACCTTTGTGAGCCTCATGAACCATGCATTTCATGACTACCTGGAAAAATTCTTGTTGGTATTCTTAGATGATATTCTCATCTACTCCAAGAATCCACAGGAGCATATAAGAATAGTACTACAAAGGTTGAGAGAGCATAAATTGTATGGGAAATTGTCCAAGTGTTCCTTCTTCTAGCCTAAGATACACTTCCTTGGACACATCATATCAGGTAAAGGAATTTCAATGGATCTAGCTAAAATCCAGACAATTGTAGATTGGCCTACTCCTAAGAATGTATCAGAAGTAAGAAGCTTTATGGGATTGGCTGGATACTACAAAAGGTTTGTGGAGAAATTTTTGACAATAGCTAACCCCATAATGTCTCTTCAACGAAAAGGAAAGAGGTATGAGTGGACTGAAAGGTGTGAAAATTCCTTCTAGCAGTTGACAAGTACCTGATCTTGAAAAGGAATTTGTAGTATGGACAGATGCCTCATTGGATGGGTTAGGTGGAGTTTTGATGCAAAATGGGTGGGTGATCACTTTTGAATCTCAGAAATTGAAGTATCATGAACTCAACTACCTTACTCGTGATCTGGAACTTGCAGCAATTGTGCATGTTTTGAAGGTTTGGAGGAATTATTTAGTGGGAAGACCATTTAAGTTGAATACCAATCATAAAGGGCTCCAGTATTTATTCACACAAACTGACTTAAATGCTAGACAAAGAAGGTGGCTAGAATTCTTAAATAACTATGAGATAGACATTTCATATGTTAAGGGTAGGGAGAATCAGGTTGTTGATGCCTTAAGTCGTAGGGCTAGACTAGCTGCAATCATTCAAGTAAAGTTCATTATGCCTAAGAGTATTAAGTAGATGCAAGAAAAAGACCCCTTTTGTCAACAAACAAGGCTAGAACTGCAACAAGGGATTGGTACAGTAGAATATCATCTGGGAATGATGGTATCTTACGCTATCAACAATGAATATATGTACCTAAAGAAGGAGACCTTAGAATAAAAATCCTTGAGGAAATCCACAATGTAACTTACCAAGCACATCTAGGAGTAACTAAAATGTACGCAGATCTAAAAAACTATTATTTTTGGCTAGGAATGAAAAAAGAAGTAGAAAATCTTGTTGCAAAGTGTCTAGAATGCCAGTGCATCAAGGCTGAACATTTCCATCCAACAGGGATATTGTACCCCCATGAGTTGCCTTGGCACAAATGGTTAGTGATCTCAATGGATTTTGTGACAGGACTGCCCAAAACTTGGCATCAACATGATTCTTATTTTGGTGATAGTTGATAAATTAACCAAAGTATCACATTTTGTGCCTAGTAATGTTAAGGATGATGCTCCAAATTTAGAAAAAAGATTTAGAAAGGAGGTAGTTGGGTTGCATGGGATGCCATAAGTGATTATATCTAATAGGGACAAACTCTTTACTTCTAGATTTTGGATAACCCTCATGAACACTCTTGGTACTAAACTCAATTTTAGTACTTCCTACCACTCTGAAACAAATGGCTGAACAAAAAGGGTTAATCGAGTTATGGAGGATATGCTTTGAATGTATGTAATGGATCAACCCAAGAAATGGGAGGAGTATTTACCTTTAATTGAGTTTGCATACAATAAATCATACCATTCATCCATTCAAATGGCTTCTTTCAAGGCGCTTTTATGGTAGGAAGAGCAAAACTCTAATAGGATGGGATAGTTTTAACAACCATGTTATCATTAGACCTGAGCTACTTCAGGAATATGATAGACAGATAAATATTAGTAGGGCGAGGTTGAAGGAAGCTACGGATTGACAAAAGAGCTATGTAGATGCTAAGAAAACATCGAGATAATTTATAGTAGGGGACAAAGTGTTTCTTCACGTCAAACCTTAGAAAACTTCAATAAGATTTGGCAAGGCTACCAAGTTATCCTTGTGATATATTGGACCCTTTGAGATACTCAAAAATATTAGTCATGTGGCTTACAGACTAGCTCTTCCACCATCTCTCTCTCACATACATAATGTGTTTCATGTATCACTACCTAAGAAATATATTGTTAATCCCACACATGTAATTGATTAGTAGGCACTACAAGTAGAAGAGGCCAAAGATATCCACCTTGAACCACTTGCAATCATAGATAGGCACAACATACAACTATCCAACAGAACAATACCACAAGTTAAGGTCCTCAAGGACTAGTATGGTGACCAAGGAGCTACCTAGGAAGATGAAAATGTAATTAGACTAGAATATCCAGACTTATTTTAGCTAAGTCGAGCTGGCTTAATCCTGAGGGGGGAGGATGTGACATCCCCATATGAACCTATTCTAAGGCCCCATTGTCCCGATGTAATTTGGACTAGGGTGGGGACTTGAAATTTAATATTAACTTTGTGTGTGTGTAAGTGTATGAGTGTGTGTATTCTTAAGTGAATGAACTTTTAATGGTTAATAGTAATATATGCTTATGAAATCTAGTTATGTTTTTCATTTAATTTCTATATAGATATATTTTTCCATATTTCATCTAACTCGAACTAACTAAATTATGAATTTTGTGAGGAACCATGTTTTGTGCGTAGGTGACAGGGTGCATGGTGGAGTGGAATCTGTGAATTTGTAAGAAGAAATGATTGTTATGCCAAATCCTTGTTGAGACTCTAGCTTAACTTAAGGTTGTCTGAAGTAGTAATGGGTAAATTTATCCAACACCTAGTCAGTTTCATTTAGGGATTTGTAAGTTCATAGGTATCGATGATGTCACCTTCTAGTCCTTAAAATGTCATTATGAATTTAAATATGTATCTAGGATTTATCAATTATAAATTATAAATATTAGTTGCCCATTCTTATTATATTGAATGTTAAATTATTAAATAAATAAATAATTTATTACATTGAGTGTTAAATTATTATATTGGTTTCCTATTTTTATTATAAGTATTATTATTATTGCCTATAGCATTGATTTAAATTATTACGAGCCATCAAAGCAATTAAAAATAAATAAAAAATGGTGGGATACATTGTAAAATAAAGTAACAATATGTAAGATTGTAAATGAATAAAATCAAATGCCAAGAGAATGGTGCACGAACAAAAGAATTACATAAGTTAAAAGAAAATTATGAAGGAAACCTAGGATCCCGTAGGTTTTGAAAGGCCAATCTACGACCAAGAGATGGAGGAGGAGGGCAGCCAACATTCAATACACAATCTCCAAAATCCATATGACAACAATCCCCCCCTTTGGCATTAATGGCAACACTTAGTGAAAAATGACTAAGTGTCGGAACCAAAACTTAAAATTTCAAAACATAACAAAATAGTACTCCCACTTTGAATGTCAAGGAATCTTTCACTACTCTCCTCCCCCTTTGACATCAATGACAAAACTTTACTGCTTACTCTCCTTTTGGGTATGTGTAGGATCATCATGGAAAAAATAAGCCCTTAAGTGGCAAAAAAATTAGAAAAAATAGAGTTAGACAACTTGACATAAAAATTTGAATAAGTTATCTATATTATTTCAAAAATATGTAACAATAGAATATATAAAAAATTGAATCTAGTTTCTAAACTACTAGGTTTATTTAAAAAATAAATAAATCTATTTGGTGAAAATTTAAAATTTCAATGTAGTAGTACATAAATTTCAAGGAAAAAATAAGAAGTAGGTGTTTGTCTAACCACCCTAACCACAATAAAATGATAATATTTTTTTATAAGATTTTAGATATAAGTAGAGGACTCATGTCCAGATGTGATGCATATTTTTTTTGTAATTTTTTTCCAAGTAAATAATTAATTATGATTTTTTTATTACAACTTTTTAAAAAATATAAAAACTTATATGTCTAACCACCTTAACTTGCTCAAAACTTCATGAAATTCAATTTTATTTTTTTTAAATCCTATAGTATGCAAAGCATAGAGTGTGACGCATGTTTTGAATCCAAAAAATGTGATACCGTTTGAATGTTATAGATGTTTTTCAATCAACCTATCAATCAGGACTTTAGTCGTAATTTAAATAGAAAATGAATAATAATTATTTATTAAATTCAAAGTAAAGCATAATTTATATTGGTGAAAAGTTGAGAATCTCCTTTAAAAACCCTTTTTATTTCATCAATTTTTGGTTAAAAAAAGTCGTCAGCCACATACCTTACACATACCCATCATATCGCCACTTTTTGGCCCATCATGATCCTACACATACCCTTTTGCTAAAATTTACACTACACTCTCTCACCCTTTATTGATGCAAAAATTGATCAAAATTTGAGAAACTACAACTATTGCACAAATCAAAAAATTATCTTATACTTATACTTTATCTCGAGACAAAATTTCTTCCAAGCATCTACTACAATCCCAATAATTATTATCAAACTATTATTTTCTAATGTCTGATTGATGATCTAAATGAGGGATTCTAGAATTGTAATTGCTTCTTCCAACTTCTCTCCTTTCTTCATAATCTCAATTTGCTACTCCAATCTGCATTTAGTTAGATCCTTCACTTTCGAGAAAGTCTCCATAAGATTGTTTCTAGCAAAGTGAGCTTTTGCATACTCAGCCTACAAATCATGCATCTTTTTCTTAATTGCTTCATCCTGGTCTTGAAACATATTGTAATCCTGACCAATTTTGCTTAACTCACTCTCAATTTGCTCCAGCTTGTCCTTGTATTTACCAACCACATGAGGCCACCAAAGATAATAATTGTAGACCTTATTTGCTAAGTCAATGCATTTCTTTAACACATTCATTTTATTTTTTAATTTGGCGAGAGATGGCCTAAACTACTCCTTCAGATGTAGAATTACTTCTTCCTCTTTCCTATCCTGAGGCAGAGAGGCCATAGCCACTCTAATACATTCAATCAACTCTTCTGGAAGTACATTCTACAAACTTCCCAATTCAATGTTGTTGTGCACAAAGTATCTGCCTAGAGTGTTCTCAATGAACTCTTGTTCATATGATGATCCATTTAACCATATGTCAGCAATCATTTGCATTCCATCTTCCTCTCGAACAATTTGCAGTATCTTTGTTTTGAACAAAGCACCTTCTTCATCACTTTCTTCTACTATCATCTCATCTGGTTCAACTAATTATGGTTCATCTCTTGGAGTGTAATCATCAAAATCTTCATCTGGTATATCCACAATTACTTGCTCTTTTCCTTTTTCTTCAGCTCTTGGAGATTTATGTTCCAAGGAAATTTCATTTGAAAACTCTAGAGCCCTTTTCTATTTCTTCTCCACCTTAGTGGAAGAGGACCCAACTTCAACTGCTCTTACCGGAAGAGAGATGCCAACTATTCCAAACTTTCGCAACAACTCTCTAAAGAAATTTTCATAAACTTGCTCACAATTTTCCAGAGTATTGAAATGTTTAAAAATTTTCTTACAAATGGGTTCATTTTCCTTCCATACCACATTATCATTCTGAGGAAAGTAATTTAGAAAATACATCATAATGCATATAACTAGGGTACCAAACCTAAAGGGGTAATATGCATCCTTCATAAATTGCACATTTTCCATCAACTGATCCTTCAGCAATCCACACAGATCAAAGTCTTCATCTTCCATTATCATTTTGTGAGTGATATATAATATGCCTGCCAAGGTTGATCCTTCCCTGTTTTTGAAGAAAATTTTATATGAAATTCCATGTGCAATTTACCTCGTTATTGGATCTTTGATTGTTGAAATTAACAGAGCTCTTTGATCTTCTTTTACTTTGGTTAAGGTTTCGACCACTTGATTCTAAATCGACTTCTTTTTCAGAACATCTCTAATATTGCATAATCCTATTAGATTTCTGATCACCTCTTTTGAAATATGATAGGGTTTATCCAAAGTAAGGATATCATCATCCAATCTATTCAAGATAAACCTAGCCACTTCCGCATTGATGAAATAAGGAAACTCATTCTAGATGTACAAATTCTTATGTTTCACACCTTCAAGCCACTTCAATTCACGGTCTGGCAATAAATTTCTTACATCCCTGATCTTCCTACCACTATATTCATCCAAAGTGACTATTAATTTGATTTGCTTCATTTTAATTTCTGTACCAAACAAGGTTTTCTATTGAGCACAAAATTCAAAATTCTACAAGCAACTGAAATACCTGAAGAATTTTCCATCGAATTTTCTTTCCTCCTTTGAGATTTCACCTCAAAGGCTCTCCTTATGTTCTTCTTTAATGCAAGGTGACAAATGAGGGTTCCAAATGCCCTTTTATGACTTCGCGCACCTAACCTTTTTAGCTCCATTAAATACTTTTCCCTAGGAGTTCTGGTGACTCTGTTTTCTTAGACAATAGGAGAAAAAATTTCTTATAGACCTTCTACTTCTCATGTTTTTGCATAAGTGATCATTGATGCATTTTCAAACATTTATCATAGCTACTGACAATTTTCTACATTTCGGTGCCAACTACCAATGGGGGGCCAATGGATTTTCCTTGAAAAACTCCCCCTAGGCCAAAATCCTAAGATAAATTTTTGGAGGAATTACCGGAGGTTGCTTATGATACGGGCTTATCAGATTCACTCTTCTTTACCCATGTTTTCTTCATCTAATCTCTTGTCTCTTCCACAGTCACTTTTCCTTTTCCTTTTTCATCTTTTTGCGAAATTCTTTCTCTGTATACCGGACCTCTTCTATCCATATTTATGTTCTTCTAGAATCTTGCAATGTGACCAAATCTATTGCAACTATAACACACTACATTTCTATGTCTAGACCACTCATTCCAATGATTTCCTCCTAATCTGCATTGATTAGAAACATTCACAAATCATCCACAAATATATCATTTAACATTTCCTAAAGGAACAGACATACTTCTACATTCAATTGACTTGTGACCCAACTTATTACAAGTAAAGCACTGACTGGGAAATGATAGACTGCTTGAATTTATCTTACCTCTACACTAAGAAGCCATATGACCAAATTTATTACAAGCAAAGAAGTAACCATTAAACTTCTGAGCATTAGGTTGTCTTACCGGATACCTTCTGGCTTTTTTCATCTGATTTCTTTGTTTGGAATCCTTATGTTCAGATCCAAAGCTTTCTTCCTTCTCATATTCAAGACCTCACTTATCATTTGCATCCTTTTGTTCTTTAGTCAGCTCATCAAACTTGGCTGAACTGATCCTAAACTTCTCCTTGTACTCATTTGCAGTAGTGAGTTCATCTATGAGGATAACTATCTATCTTTCAAGTTCTTGTTCATTGTTTCTAGATTGTTGCAATTCAATCTCTAGCTGAATGAATCCACTATTTACTTTGTTGCATTCTTCAAATTTTTCTTTTAAAGACTGGGCCAGATTCTCCTCATTCTTCTTCCTTTCTTCAATCTCCTTAGCTTCATTTCCATAGATTCCATCTCAAGTTTCAGAGTAGCATTATTTATAGAAATTTTTTCACATTCTCAAGTTATCTCTTTTAGGGTTCGATTCAGGTGAACATCTTCCAAGTTTTTATTTTCTTTTTGCTTTAGCTTCTCACAAGTTCCTTCCTCTTTTTTCTTGACTCATTGATTTTATCCATCAATGATTAAATGAATGTTTCAGCATCCACAATATTTTATTTAATTCCATGACTTCTACTTTAGACTGATCAAGATCATCAAGTGCCACCATAAGTTGTTGTTGAATACCACTAGATTCCATTGTATTCCAAGATCCACCTCAATTTGTTAAACTTATATAGAGGAATTGTGTTTTAATACCAATTGTTGGACTCAAGGAACACTGAGAGGGGGGTGAATCAATGTTCAAAAAATTAGACTTTCAATTCAGATCTTAAACTATTTATACCACATAAACAAAAATAAAGATGCAAGCACATGAACAAGATGATCAAAACACCATAACACCAATATTTCTACGTGGAAACCTTGTTAGGGGAAAAACCATGGTGGAGATTAATCCACAATTTATACTTTGTTAAAAGTATGAATAAAAGGGAATGCACTTGCATTCAGGCACACTGCCTAGAGTTCACTGCTCGAAATAAGGATCACTATCTTCCAAAATATTTGTGATTACAAAAAAAGAATGAACTAAGAAGATAGCATCTACAAATCCCTAGATTCAATTCCAGTGAAGCACATAAAATAGATTCTGAACCTTCAAACTAATCCTGCAACTTGCTCTACTCTACTCTTCCTTAATTCACATTAATCTTCTTCTGCTCAAGCAAAATTTACCCAACTGATCTGATGTTTGCTCATACAGCTTCTCTGCTCTTTTTCGCACAAACACACTTTCTCACCACTTCATCCTATGTTCAAAATGAATTATCAATCTCATATATATATATATATATATATATATATATATATATATATATATATATATATATCAAAGATTTTAAACACTTAAGTTGGCTTCAACAAAACATGAAATATTCTCCAACAGTTAGCTCAAATCATGAGCAATCTTTAATGCGTACCCACACAAGTCGGCTAAGGCATAGTTGGTACCTAAAAAAATATTCTCAAACTTAGAAACAATTAAAAAACTACTCCTTATACATCCACGACATGCTACATTCATTACTGTCAATCACAATGAGAAAATAAATAGAAAATCATTCTACCAAATCTCCTAACTCGTACACCGATTGCTGCAATACCACAAAACTTACCAATAAGATAACATATATGCTTAACAAAAATTTCTTGTGGATCCACAACACCAAATGATGATCCAGTGAAGCATATAGATCAACTAACTGACCAAATACCCTATTCTTCATGCTTTCTACTAGTAACACACTATCTTCTACATTTCCTATCGGTATAAGTAGATCCTGATCTACAGACCAAGATAATGACTTCAGTTGCCATCAATGACAACACTAGAAGTCATAAACAATCTCCCCAAGCCATATTCCAATAGGAGCTACTACTAACTTTAGTATAAATAAACTTCATCTAGATTGGGTAGGCGATATTTTGATATGAACCATCCATGGAATGCAAACCATGTTCTTGAAAAACTCCATAATATTGCTTTGTAGTTCATCTCATCAACAAAGGCACAACATGAGAAAACTATGATTCAATTCTTTCCTGTAGATATGTCAACCCATCAACTTTCACCGAAGCAGTAATTGGCCCTTCAAATGATCCAAACCCACTGTATGCATCCTTCACCCAAAGCCCCTCTCCGCATGATTATTCAAGGGATAGATAGCACTGGAAAATCCTGCCTGATAAATTGTATTTGATAACAAATGAATACCTCTTTTCCTAGACCCAATAGCTGCTTGCTCACATTGGCTCCTATAGGTGTCATTGCGTACAACATCTGTGCCTCGACAATCCATACATCACTTCATATTCCCATAAAGAATATGAATCCTTTGCAAGGGAAGCAATTGACACTATTCCAAGAAAAATTTAAGTATATTGAGTACATATTGATCAATGAAATGATTTTTCTAGGCCCAAAGTTGCTACTAAAAATAGATAGCCGATTACGCCAAGCATTCTGAGATAAGTAGACAGAGCCATTTGGCGATGTTTCTATGATCCTTGTTGGTGATCTTGCTTAGTTTCCACCTATCATGGATACACCTATTTATGCTTCATCCTTGTCAGCTATAGCCTTGTGGCACACTTTCATGGTCTCAACAACCCTGGACACTATCTTTCACCAAAAAGGAGGTAGCCCTTCACAACGAAAGTTTTGGGAAATACTTCATCATATAAGAAATGTTGATGCTCTCCATGATGATTGGGAAGACCTTATAAAACAAAACAAATAAAGTTCTCTCAGCCACAGAAAGAGAACAATTTGATGTTGCTACTGATTTGTTTGCGACAAATGACTTCGTTGCATTCCACAACAAAAAAAATGATCAAACAGTTAAATCAACCAATAGCCATTAGCATTGCTCTGATGGCTCAGTAATAGGTATCTTATCATGGAGATGATGACCAAATTCTCCAAGAATTGCTACTTTGTATTGGTAAATAGGTGATGCTAACAACGAATATTTGGATTCAAGTTAGCCTCGTCAATGGATCCCTTGGTGTTGTTATGGTTGTTGTGTACAATCCACATTCTAAACTGCCAAACCCACCTAACTATGTTGTTGTCCATTTCCAAAATTACATTGTCCCACCATGGGACCCAGAACATCCAAGAGACATCCCCGTCCTAGCTATAAGTCGAGGGATTCGAACACAAATCCCACTCACCATGGCATGGGGAATCGCAATACATAAAGCACAGGGCTTAACATTGGATAGAGAAAAAATAAACATAGGTAGAAAAGAGAGGAAAGGGTTGAATTTTACATCTATTTCATGTGTAAAATCAATTGAAAGACTTTGTATTGATCCACCTTTCTCATTTGAGAGATACTCTAGGCTTGGCATGAACAAGTACACTGCTCGTCGTCACTGTGAAGAAACACACCTTGAGCAATTACAAGCCTTGCAAAGTGCTTCTGGTACCACCCAATAGGCTGACTTGCAAAAAAGGCTCCAAGATAATTATTCTTGCACCTACATGCCTTTTCCTCCTAAAAAATTTATGAAGTTGTATCTTTAAAAACCATACTAAGTAATAATTTCTATAAAATGGGTATAATGCCAAAGATGCACAAAGATACCAGGCACAAATAACTAGCCACCCCAACTTGTATAGGCCAATTCCATGTTTTGATGATTCTATTCTATTAAAATGCTTGAATTCTTGACCTAATATTTTGTTGTGCACTAGTTTTACTATATGGCATTGAAACCAATACACTCTTTTGTATATTCCATTTTCCCATCTTTGTTTAATTTTTTTAAAATTCCATGAAGTCAACTATTTTTTGGCATAGCTAGAAAATAAGAGTTCTATAAGTAAATAATGTTTTCACAACATTCCCATATATTGGTCTATATATGCACATGTTGCAGATGCATTCTCAAAAAAAATTGTCTTCCATTTGACTAATAAGTTTAAAATCCTCAAACGATGTTGTGTTTTCTATTCTGACAACCTATATGCGTTGAATTATCACATTCCTCCTCTGTGCTTACCTTCCACAAATTTAAATGTCTTGCTGTTATCTTTTCTATTAGCTTCATTTGATTCAAATTGCTACAAATGTTTTTCTACAAAATTATTTTTCCATTCTTTCCCTATTTCACTGTTCCTATATATAACATTCATAAATATATAATCGTGTGTACGCTTTCCTTTTTCATGATACACGATAAAATTCCATGTTATTTTCCATGGCTTGCTTGAGCATGTCCACAACAACCATGGAGTTGACTAGATTTGTGATTTCCTCATCATGCCCCACTCAACAAACACAAAATGGTAGGTGTTTGCTCATATGGTAGTTGATAATATTCATTGTTGTAATGTAACGATATCAATTGTTTTGGCTACCTTGTGAAATGATACACTCTAGAGTTTGTTTCATAACAGACGATGTTAAAGAAACTAATATGCACCTCCCTCGTGTGTTGGTTTGGAGAGCTCCACAACTACCCTCATCCACAACCTTTAACATCTTCGCTCCTACTCTTGAGGTGGTCCATTCCACAATTCCTTTTCCCCATTCCTTACTTATCTAATTTTACACATGTATTCTGATATAACAATACGAAATGTTGCTTTGCAGTTGTATTATGTTGCACTCAATACAAAGATAGATCAACAAGCAAAAATGCAGCCCATCTATTCAACAATTGATGTCGGAAAGACACCCACAGCTCTAATTGTAAACAAGGTTTTTTTTACACATTTATATTTTCCAAGATAAGAAATTTGCATAAGAATTGAGGTGTGAATTAAAAATTCAACTTATACTATTTTCTAGTCAACCTAAACAAATAAATAAATTCTAAAAGAGTTATTAGAATAATACTTCATAGCCAGAAAACTACTCTTAATCTACAATTGCTCCTATGTTAATGGCTATAACATGAAAAGTGCACAAAGATACCTGTAAACAACAAATGAACAATGACACACACACTTTCGTTGTACATATTTCCTAGCAACAACAACAACATTTAACTGTAATTTCTCAATAAAGGTTGAAGCTTTTTATTTAAATAGAAAGGTGACACATATGTAGACACATATATACACTCTGTGCATCTTTGTTGCTATACACATTTTGTACAACTAGCCCCTTTGAATCCCTATAATTGATTTGACTCCAAATCCTTACAAATAGGACACTATAGATTGTGAATGGCTACATAATTTATTCTTCCCTTTGCCTATATAGATTTGCACATTCATTGACCTACCATGGTTTTCATTTTACTTTGATGTCAACCTTCTTTGTAGTATACTAACAAATCGATGAATTGTATAATAGTAGTTGCATTATCTGCCATTCAGTATTGTAGAAAAATGGGGAAATTGTAACAGAACCATTAGAAAAACATACATACATATATTTATCCATACATACATATATATACAGGTGGAAGTAGACATGCATTGATCTTTCCAAAGACTTCAAAATATATTTTCCTTAATCATTCTATCCATGTGTTGTGATGATGTGCATTTTCCTTCATTGCACTTATTTGTCTTATTCTAATACCTCTTTTAAAATTTCTCTATTTCTCTATAGTATTTAGTATGATCCAACGCATGTGGAATTTTAAATGAGGTTTGTGGGGTTATACTATTTTTTACATGGGTGTTTTGCATAGATGATTAATTTATTGTTAATGTCTTCTTGTTATATGTTTTTCAACAAGGATTCCATCAACCCAACCATGAATAGGATTTACCATCTAATATCTCTTTTATAATTTGTGCTTTTATACAAATAGACAGGACTTGTCCAGGGCTTTTACTAACAACCTGTAGCTTACCTCTTAAACAAAGGATCTATCTAAATCTTCCTTGTTGGTCAATACACATAGATAACCAAAACCATAAACCAACAGTGAACAAATTACTAACCCTCAGCATATTTTCTAAGGAAAGAAAGGATATTTAATTGCAATTCCTCCATCCATACAAAATGATAATCTCTTTCAAATCTCCACAATGGGTATAACAACAAAGATACAAACATTTGACAAGAACACATAGACAATATATTAACCATCTATGCAAACTACTCATCTAGCATGGCGTACAATATACATACATATATATAAATACATGTGAACATATATATATATATATGTGTGTGTGTGTGTGTGTGTGTGTATGTATGTATATCTACATGGATATATACGTGTATATGTATACTAAGTACTTTGGATTAATGATTAATTTATTGTTCATTCCTTCAGGTCTCTTCTTATTGTTCCTTTTGATAGCAAGATTGAGGGTTTTAACACTCATGTGCTGCAAAATGTGTCAGGAAGTATATTGATTAAATTACATTGATGAAAGACCCATTGAATTTGTTGAACTTTATATATTTCATTGATACACTATTTGTTTGAAGTTTCTATTTACTAAGAATAGACCTATGATAATGCAACCGAATAAACTTGTTTTCTTGCATATTTTGAACCACATATTCATAATACCAAAATCCCTATTTTCACAATGCAACTAAATTGAAAAAAAAAATCTTCCATATTCTGGTGTATACTTTCCTGCATTGCTACATTCTCTGCTCTATGCATCTTTCGAGTGTTCTAATTCATTTAAGTGGAAATCCTTACAAATACGTTGTTATACATTGTTAATCGCTACATAACTTGTTCTTGTGTTTACATATATACATTTGCACATTGATTGAACTGCTTCTTTGTACCATCCTAATAAATAGAGTAATTGTATATGCTAAGTTTTTTCTCGCCCAAGGCTTTATGCATTTTCTGGTTGTCATACTATGGGGGTGGATGGAGTAAATGTGGTTGGTCAAAGTAAATGTAATATTCAATGTACCAGTGTGGGAAAGTATATTTTCATTAAGTTGCATTACATGTATATATATATATATATATACATGCATATATATAGATATATATATATATGTGTGTGTGTGTGTGTGTATTTTGCATAAATGATTGATTTATTATTTATATCTTTCGTTCTCTACTTATTGTTTGTTTTGATTGTAGGCTTCAGGGTTCAAACACTGATGTGTTGTGTAATTTCTAGATTGTTCAACAATGTAACAACTCAATCCAATCCTCCTTCTGGTTCTCAAGCATAACCAATAGTACATTTAAGTGCAAAACTTCTGCATAATCAATAAATAGATTTCATGACCCCCTTGCAAATATTATTTGTCATTTCTACTTTCTAATTGTGTTTATTGATTTTTGCTATATATTTACTAATGTTTGATCCTACCTTACTCATCTTCTTTCCTCGTCCATTGGCATACCTCTCTCTTCTATTTGCAGGTGTTAGGCTAAAGCATAGATGATGATTCCAAAAGATGGAACTCCACAAACTTTTGAGTGGACATTTCATATTGCTTTTGCCCAGGGGTTTGGCTAGGGTCTCCGTGGCTCCATGATGCCAATATGGAAGGGTGGATAACAAGCATGGGTTTTTTGTTTTTCCTTTTCATTCCATATATCTTTTCTCGAATAGATACATGTATAGAAAACATGGTTTGTAACAACATGTTTCTTATGTACTACCAATTGGTCGCATCTTTACCTTATGTGCTATTTGTTTGAAGTTTCAATTTGTTGAGAATCCAACATTTAATCATGCAATGTGTAACATATGTATAGTGCCAAAATGGCTCTTCTCAAAATGTAACTGAATCAATATATTGTCTTGCATATTTTGCACTGAACTTTCCCCTCTTGCAACATTATCTATTTTGACTGTCCAATTGCACTATGCAATCATTCATTTAAAAAGTGGATTGTTTTATTCTCAACTGTGTTGTAATCCATAATACTTTTGTTCTTTGAAAATGTTTACTGTGGATTCCGACTCATTTGTGATTTAACTATAATTGTTAACTAGTCTTTTAGGAGTTCTTTTACAAATTCCCTATTTTCTCTATAATATTTAGTGGCAAATAATCTAGATTGAATCTTCAATTGGGAAACCAATTCTAAAAATTGATTATCTATACAAAAGAACCCTAGAAAAGGTTTGTTGGTTGAGGATGTCGTTAATCTAATTTTTTACTTTTTGTTTCCTTTTATTTTGACGAGAAAGGAAATAAATATATTCATAAAAAGAGTAAAAAAAGATCACATATGAATTTCCAAATGGGGAAAATTTTCATTAAGAAAAAAAAAAAGAAGAATCAAAGATTTTTACCTCTAACTCTCCACCATAAAAATGTAGAGAAATAAAAAAACCTAGAAACTATCTAAAAACATAGTAACAATGACCAATCATACCTTCTCTAGATAGTAATAGAATTACAAGTGCAATTTCCATCTCTCATCAAAAAACAAATTTATACTAAAACTTTAATTTCCAAAACTATAGAGATCTATTAATTATAAAAAGTACTCAATATTGAACATCTTCGTTTCATGGAAAAAATGTGCATTTTTTTTTGCCAATTTACAAAACTACACAGATGCGTAATGACCCTTAGAAAAAAATTCCATTAACTTCAAAATTAAATAATTAATTAATTGAATAACCTACACAAAAAGTGACAATATACATGTGCATCTATTGTCAATAAATATAAAACTCAAATATTCTTGCTAGAAGAAACAATTAGTTTCAATTTAATATTTAATTTAATTTTTAAGTTCCCACTTTTAAACAAATTTAAACATTGATTTCCAAACTTTCTAATAGTATTCAATGAAATTTATACAAAAAGTTATTCGTGATTACTTGATTCATACAATCTAACTCATCCATTTCATTCACGGTCACCTTCCCCTATCGGCTGATTGTCGCATACCTGTGCATTCGACTGCTAGTATATACTTTTTACAAATTGAAAATATACACAAAATTAAAGATAAGAAATAAAATGTGCAAAATATCAAAATTAAATACATTTCTCCAATTTGTATAAAATATATAAATTAAAGTTACCAAATATCAAAATTCAATATTCAAAATTAAATGTATATAATTAAATATATATTTTGAATGTGTATAAAAATAAATATATGTCTTCAAATTGAACAAAATACACAAAATGAAAAAGACATGTATAATTAATTAGTACAAATTCTTTAAATACATCTATCTAAAAATATCAAAATTTAAATTATTTTATTTTCTTAAACAGAAATTTAGACCTGGAAATTGAAAATGAACAAATTAACGCTCAGCCATGGGTACTGACTGCCTCCCATAGAAAGCTCTTAAATACAGACTTGGAAAAATCTTTCCACTGCTAGAAAACATTTGATTATTTCCTGACTATCTATTATAAATGGAAATAAAAACAAATCTTATGAGACAGAAGTCCTTAGAATTACTTCACCAAACGCTCCACAGACACATGCTTTCAACATGTCTAAAAGCTAAGGAAAACAACTCCTATGTAACCGACCTTGGAGTTGGTGAGCTTTCCCTTTTACAATTGACAGCACAGGCAAAGTCAAAGTATTTTTTCTTCTTGATAAAGAACATGGTTGAAAAGGATTTGTCTTTAATATTGGGCAATCAATACAAAAGACATCAAAAAGAAGAGGTTCATTGTGTATAAAATAAAATGGATTTATGATTTTAATAATTTTAAAGATATTAAAAGAACATCCAAAAGATTTATCTCAAGTATCTTGTTTTAAAAAGATAATTTTATTTATTGATTATATTGAGCATTTAATATTAATAAATACAAATATCATGTAATATATATTTGAAAAAGACATTAGTCAAAATACTTTGAAATTCTCAAAATGTCTAAGTTCTGTTTCAATTGTACACGCACAAGCCTGTACAGTAATAATTCCTGGTCTATATAACTGTAATCTGCTTCTCTTATCATACTAGTATGGAAATAATCAGTCTTCTCTGCCTGTATTGCCCGTCTCTGTGCCTTACTCTGTCACAAGGTGGTGTGTGTCAAATAAATCACATTCTCAACCTCCTCTTATAAGCCCGCAGCTTTGTTTCCTCTGAAATGAACAATGAACTTACACTGTTGTCACACCCCAGAACCCACTTCTCTTCTTACGAGACCCATCCTTTAATCCATTTTTCTAAATTTAAAGATTTACCTTAAATTTTATATATTAAATATTTAAAATTTTGTTCTAAAAAATTGATGATAGTTGTGTTAAGTAATCAAATTTAAAAATTATAAATAAAAAATTATTTTTATCAAAATTTCTAATATTAATTTATATTAAAGATATCAAAATTTAAATATTTAAATTAATTTAATAGAAACAATTTTTTTTAAAATTTAAATATTTCTATACTAAATATTTTTATGTATTTTACGTTAAAATAAAATTTTAAGTTTTATTAAATTTTATTAATTATTTAAAATTATAATTTAAAATTATAAAAAATAAAATAAATATAATGTTATATTTAATAAAAAAACAAAATTAAAATATAATCTTATATTTTTTAAATAACTTTAATTTAACCCTTCAAAGAAAATAAGAACAATTTTCACCAAAGTTTAAGGGCAAGAAAATATTTATAATATTATGGTATTATTTATAATAATATAATATTAATGTTTAATATTATATTATATAATTAATATCATAATATTATAAATATTTTAAAAACAATAAAAAAAATATCATAATATATTAATATTATAATATTAATGTTTAGTATTATATTGACGTTTGGTCCAATTATTTAATCGCAGCATATTATAATATTATGTATGCAGCCATCCACGCCTCGATGCATTTTCGGGGTTGGATAGCCCCTGCGAATTTGTGATCCTAATATATTTTTGGATCTATGTTTGTTTATATGCATGTGTATTATGAACTATTAATGACTATTATTAATGAATATGATTAAGTTTATATGTTGTATATTAAATTATAATGTTTCATTCAATTTTTAAATGTCTATAATCTATGTTTCAAAAGGAATCAATAAGGATAATTAATATTACATGAAATTGACATCAAATAAAGATTAAGTTATTAACAATGGCCAACTAGCATATCAAAGGTTGTGTCCCTTAAGCAAGATAAGGTATTGCAGAGGAGGTAATTCGATACCCTCCCTTAAATGTGAATGTCTGTAATGTCCCCGTTTTGGAGGTAATTTGATTTAATCAATTTAATTAATTAAGTTGTCCAAAATAATGAATATTTTATGAAGATGACTAATTAATTATTTTAATTAAATAAATAAGTGGTATTAAGTTAATTATTTATAAAGTTATCAAATAAATAAATATTAAAAGGTAACTTTATATTTAATTAATTTAATAAAATGAATTGAATTATAAAATATTTTATAAAGTCACTTAATAAATAAAATAAAAAAATGTTCTAGAAGTTTCTAGAGAAAGTGGAGAAAAAGAATAAATAGGCATCTTGGGCTTTATTCTTACCAGGGCAGATTTGATGTTGTTGTTGTTGTTTCATCTTGTGGAGCCTAGGGTTTCTGCAAATTACTTCATTGTCATAGGAAACGAAAACTTCCTATTGATAGCAATTTTGAGGGTGTGAAATATCACCTAAATTATTGCAGCTGAGGGAGAGGTTACTTCAGACTTCTCAGTTGCACAAAATTAGTGGCCAAAGGCCAATTTTGGTATAGGATGATTTGGGGCATCATTGGAGGATTTTTTTCGATTTACATTCTTCATTGTTTGCACTCTTGGTGGACATGATTATTATTGTTGAAATCTGATTCAAATTCAGACATTGAAGATTTTCTATCAGCTTATGGAGGGATCATTTGGCATCAATTTTGGATGTAATTTGATGGGAGCAATATAGAAGTCATTCGTGGGGTTAGAATTCTTCTCTTATTGATGCATTTGGAGGTGAATTGAAGTGGTGAAGTTTCTGATTTTGATCATTAGCAAATTGAAGTGCAAATCAGCATTCATGGAAGCCACGATTTTGCAAGGGGAGCACCAATAAAAATTCAATTTCATTCAAGGAGGGTGGCACTTGATGCAAGGAAGGAAGGAAACCCCTTTAGAGGTATTTTGGAGCACCATAGAGCCTAGAAGAAATTTATTTTTGTCCTCATATCAGCTACAAGGATGTCTGAACAAGAGGGTCGATTTGACTTCAAGAAGGCACCATTTTATGTGTTATTGGTTGCTTCATCATCTCCAGCAATAGGCGACTCAATTCCAACTAGGTTCCTTTGTTTATTTTATGCATAGTATATGTCATTTAATTGCATAATAGCAGGTACGGCTGTAGGTAACAGTCTATATCAGACTTAAGCATTTTTCATATGTACTTTGCCAAGAGTCTTGGCCATTTGATATTAGCATTGTTTTAGAAGAGGAGTGTTAAGTAATTGTTTCTAATAAATAGTTGTGAATGAGCAATCAAAAAGCTTTGAAATCAGATCTTGAGTTTGCAAGCCAATTGTTTGTAAAAATGTCTTTGGCTGTAGATGCATTGTATCTTCTTAGTACTTCATATAAATGCATTTAAAATTGCAAGAGAGCATAGTATTTCATTTAGGAGCTTGCATAGTAATTGTGGAAGGTCATTCAAGCTTTCAAAATCATTTGGAATTCACTCTTAGTATCCTTTCAATCAAGTGACTTCAAACTGAAACATTACATCAGCAAGTACAAGGTTGCATATGAATTGTTTGACATAATTACAAGCAACAAATCAAGGTAAAATTGTGATCAGTTTGAGCAAGGCTCATTACAGTGGTATCAGAGTGGTTTCTTGCCATCCTTTAGGTCAGAAATTGTCTTCATTTATGCAATAAAGTGACAAGACTAAGAGATATACAGCTAGAGAAGAAAGGAAACAAACACAGTGGCCACCACAACCTAAATAGGACAGTTTATCAGCAGCTGTTGCAGCAAGACACAAAGAGATTGGTGACACCATGGAGGAAAGAAGAGAAGGTGATCCTCCTAGAAATGAAAGAAGGAATGTGGATAGAGGTGAAGAATTATTGGAAAGAATGGCCCAAGCATTTGAAGGATTTTCAGCTTCCTTGCAGCAGCAAATTCAACAAAACAGAGTTATTTTGGAAAATAGAACAAGGAATAACAGGGATCAAGATGAGGATAGGAGTGTAGCTGGATCGAGGAGAGTGCAAAGGACCCCTTCCCGTACCGCTGATAGGCCATCATGACCTACCTTCTTAAGGGAAGAGCGGGTTATAGAAGAGAATGTTGAAGATGTTGAGGAGCCTACCTTTGCTGATGCATATATGGCTGCTCATGATGAATAGCAACTCTTTACACTAGAAGCCCGAGAGCTCATGCATTTTGATCATTTTGTGCAAACAAGGATGGACTACTATAGGTCTCGACAGGAGAGGAGGCCTAGGAATCAAAATAAGGATCTCAAGCAGGCTACTAATAAGCTTACATTACCTATGTTCGATGGAAGTGGCAAATCTACAACACAGTCATGGATTCATAAGTTGGATACTTTTTTGGCCCTTCAACCCATGATAGAAGAGGAAGCCATCAAGTATGCCACTTTACATTTGGAGGGTGCAGCACACGAATGGTGGTATCATGGGTTAGTTACATTGCAACATAATCAGATCACATCTTATCAAGAGTTTGTGGATAGATTGGTGGAACACTTTGACAAGAAAGACCCAGAATCATACTTCAAAGATTTGGCTCAACTCAAGCAAGTTGGGAGTTTGGAGAACTACATTGGGGACTTTCAAAGATTGTCAGTAATGGTTCCCAACATCTCAGAGAGATGACTAGTGGTGTTATTTATGAAGGGCTTATTGGAGCCTATGAGAGGATGGATAAAAGCCTTTGATCCTCCTACTCTTCAGGAGGCAATGAAGAAGGCTAGGAGTATGGAGTTTGTAGCACCAAAGAGCAAGAGCTTGCATAAGGAAATCCCTTCAACAAGAAATGAGACTCCTCAACAACCAGACAAGAAAAAGAAATCAGCACCTATGATGGATGAGGATACACGAGAAGAATTGAGGAAGAGGAAATTATGCTATTGGTGCAAGGAGCCTTACAACAAGGATCATGATTGCCCTTTGAGACCTAAGGGCAAGGCAAATTGTTTCATGTGGGCATACTTTGAGGACTCCAATTTTGATGATGTGGGTCAGCAGGGTGCTTCAGAACTTGATCAGGATGAGAAGACTTCTACTCCCATGGCATTTCTTGCCAATGTTTAGGATGAGACTACATTCAGGTTCAGAGGGACAGTTGATGGACAACATTGCATCGCTATGCTTGATACTGGTGCAACACATAACTTTATTAATGGAGATTTTGTAGCTCGGTGCAGACTTCAAGTTGAGGATTTTGATGGATTCAGAGTTCGAGTAGTAGATGTATATACTCTCACTTGCACTAGAAAGGTTGCTAATCTCACCTTGAAATTGAACAGCTATGAGTTACATTCATATTTTTATGTGGTCAACATGGGAGAGATGACATAGTTTTGGGAATGAAGTGGCT
Source organism: Sequoia sempervirens (assembly GCA_007258455.2). Taxonomy (NCBI): domain Eukaryota; kingdom Viridiplantae; phylum Streptophyta; class Pinopsida; order Cupressales; family Cupressaceae; genus Sequoia; species Sequoia sempervirens. Next base: position 834,540,689 of record VDFB02281492.1, read on the forward strand.
CCAAGACTTGGGAGTATTTACCCTCGATGTACCTAAGATGGAAATGTCTTTTGAGGTTGATGGTAGGAGACATGTATTGAGGGGAATTACAGGTGGAAGTTTGCATTCTCTTAGAGGGCTGGACAATAAGAGAAAGGGGAAGGTGATTCAGGAGAAACATGAGATGATTCTCAATCCATTGTTCGAGGTGGAAGCTACTTGGTCATATGACAATCCACTCTATGGCTTGGATGATGATAGCTCTCTTGATTCCAATCTTGCTCGATGAGCATGGTTGATAGAATTTGTGATCCTACTAGTGCATCGGGATTGCAAACAGGACTCACAGAGGAGTTTTTGGAGGTGTATATGGTGAGGAGTGCTTATAGCTTCATTTTTTATTCTCATGTACATGACCTATTCAGGATGCACAATTCAGATGCACATATAATGGATAGTTTGGATGATAGTTTATCTTGCGCGAAGTTTGGAGGCAAGGATGACTAGTCTCTTGGCTTGCTTCCACTTGAGGCCTATACTTCTGTAGCACTTGGTGATGGTATTGAGTTGGTACAACAGATTGAGTTTGAGAAAATGTTGCAGGAGTTGTTTGGTGATGATAGGGACATTATGTAGTTCTTCTTGTGGGATCCAGGTGGTGAATTTCTTGAGGACAAGCAATTTTAGGAGGGGCAGACTGTAATGTCCCCATTTTGGAGGTAATTTGATTTAATTAATTTAATTAATTAAGTTGTCCAAAATAATTAATATTTTATGAGGATCACTAATTAATTATTTTAATTAAATAAATAAGTGGTATTAAGTTAATTATTTATAAATTTATCAAATAAATAAATATTAAAAGGTAACTTTATATTTAACTAATTTAATAAAGTGACTTGAATTATAAAATATTTTATAAAGTCACTTAATAAATAAAATAAAATAATGTTCTAGAAGTTTCTGGAGAAAGTGGAGAAAAAGAATAAATAGGCATCTTGGGCTTCATTCTTACCAGGGTAGATTTGATGTTGTTGTTGTTTCATCTTGTGGAGCCTAGGGTTTCTACAGATTACTTCATTGTCATAGGAAATGAAAACTTCCTATTGATAGTAATTTTGAGGGTGTGAAATATCACTTGAATTATTGTAGCTGAGGGAGAGGTTACTTCAAACTTCTCATTTGCACAAAATTAGTGGCCAAAGGCCAATTTTGGTATAGGACGATTTGGGGCATCATTGGAGGATTTTTTGCCATTTACATTCTTCATTGTTTGCACTCTTGGTGGACAAGATTATTATTGTTGAAATCTGATTCAAATTCAGGCATTGAAGATTTTCTATCAGCTTGACAAGGAAATTCGATTTTGCTTATGGAGGGATCATTTAGCATCAATTTTGGATGTAATTTGATGGGATCAATATACAATTCATTCATGGGGTTAGAATTCTTCTCTTATTGATGCATTTGGAGGTGAATTGAAGTGGTGAAGTTTCTGATTTTGATCATCAGCAAATTGAAGTGCAAATCAGCATTCATGGAAGCCACAATTTTGCAAGGGGAGCACCAATAAAAAATTGATTTCATTCAAGGAGGGTGATGCTTGATGCAAGGAAGGAAGGAGACCTCTTTATAGGCATTTTGGAGCACCATAGAGCCTAGAAGAAATTTATTTTTGTCCTCATATCAGCTATAGGGACGTCTGAACAAGAGGGTCGATTTGACTTCAAGAAGGCACCATTTTATGTGTTATTGGTTGCTTCATCATCTCTAGCAATAGGCGACTCAATTCCAACCAAGTTCCTTTGTTTATTTCATGCATAGTATATGTCATTTAATTGCATAATAGGAGGTACGACTGTAGGTAACAGTCTATATCAGACTTAAGCATTTTTCATATGTACTTTGCCAAGAGTCTTGTCCGTTTGATATTAGCATTTTTTTAGAAGAGGAGTGTTAAGTAATTGTTTCTAATAAATAGTTGTGAATGAGCAATCAAAAAGCTTTGAAATTAGATCTTGAGTTTGCATGCCAATTGTTTGTAAAAATGTCTTTGGCTGTAGATGCATTGTATCTTCTTAGTACTTCATATAAATGCATTTAAAATTGCAAGAGAGCATAGTATTTCATTTAGGATCTTGCATAGTAATTGTGGAAGGTCATTCAAGCTTTCAAAATCATTTGGAATTCACTCTTAGCATCCTTTCAATCAAGTGACTTCAAACTAAAACATTACATTAGGAAGTACAAGGTTGCATATGAATTGTTTGACATAATTACAAGCAGCAAATTAGGGTAAAATTGTGATCAGTTTGAGCAAGGCTCATTA